>JAOTOM010003625.1:0-160000 GCA_034440615.1 Ashinkailepas kermadecensis
ATTATGCGACCAGTGTCCAGTATCCAAACGCAAGCCCTACGCTGCAATGCTGCCGATGCAGTTGCGTTGCTTGTTTAGCCGTGGACATATGGCGTCCATAATCGTCGAGCTACTTCTGCTGTCGCCGCTGCTGCGTACGTCCGTGATGCATATTCTCCGTTCCCGTATGCTTGAGCGGCTCTCCGAGAATGCTAACGGAGACGCTGTTGTAAATGGGCCGCCGTGAATCATCATTCGCCGTAAACAAACTGCCGAGCCGGCTCCCGCTCGAGCGTCGACTTTCGCCGGCGGCGCATCGGCGCGCCTACTGGCCGCGCGGGGCGGCCGCCAATAGGCGGATCTCGGCCGACGGCGCTGTCATCAGGCAGCGTGTGCCGGCCGCGATCGGCCGACCGGCCGTCCGGCGCCGTGGCGTGTCCGGCGTGCGCGTGGTTTGCACGCGGACGCGGCGGTCGGCACGGCTGGCGGCGGCGGCGGCGGCGGCGGCGGCGGCCGGAGCTCGGTCGACCCGAGCCGAGTCGAGCCGAAGCCGACGCGCCGGCGCGGCGCCGGCCGGCCGACGCGCGGCGCGCTGCCTGCCGACCGGCCGGGTTCAATACGGCCGGCCGGCCAGCTGAGCCGCCGCCACCGTCCCGGCCAGGCTGGCCCGCGCAGCGAGTGCTCTCGGTGACTTTACCGCCGGCGGCGACACGGCGTGTGTGGATGTGACTGGTGGCGGCGAGCTGTGGTGTCGGCACGGTTGCCTGCTCGTCGACTGACGGTGGCCGCGCGCCTGCGTGGCCGACCGCCGGGTCTGGGCCGCAGCGTGTCAGCTCGTGCGGTGGGTTGTCGCAGGTGCAGGCTCGTGGACAGTGAAGCGCTCGGACCGCATAGGACGTGCGTCGTCGTGGCTACGTGTGGACGGCACGTCTGGGTCGGCTAGTGACGTCAGGCTTCGCTTTCAACGCAATCGGATTTCACTTTAAATTTGACTTCTTGACTAAATTGTCTTTTGGTGTTCAACGAAAGTGCATTGCATGGTCATGTTTTTTTTGCTTTTGTATTCTTATCTTTCAGATGAATGTTACCAGCATAAGGTGTCACTAAGACTGAAGACTGCAAGGTTAGCTTTGCATCATTCAAAATCTAACATTAGTTAAGATATTTGGTTAATGCCCGTCTTTTGTGACCACGAAATAATTCGTCAAACGAGTATTGCATCAACGTCACTTCCGCCGACGAAAGTTTGACAATTTACTGACTGTTCGGCATCGAATCAATCACCGTAAATGGATCAAAGTTGGTCTCCAAATGCAGCTTTGAATTCAGTTTATTTTCACATTTGTTGCATTCAGACTGAACAGACCAGTAATTCACACTCAGGCTGGCAGCGTTTTCCAAGCGCCATTTCGCTGTTTGTAAGCAT
Source organism: Ashinkailepas kermadecensis (assembly GCA_034440615.1). Lineage (NCBI taxonomy): Eukaryota > Metazoa > Arthropoda > Thecostraca > Neolepadidae > Ashinkailepas > Ashinkailepas kermadecensis. Next base: position 1,406 of record JAOTOM010003625.1, read on the forward strand.
TCTTTGGCAGCGCTCGCCGCTTTTTTGTGCGACTGCCATAACGCTAGCCGCCGAGTGCGACTGCCACACCGATCCACACATTCAGATGGTGTTGTTTCCGCAGCGTTGCCATGTCGACACGAGCGACATTCTCGCCGCTGGCGTTCCGCATCTTTGGCATACCCGCACCCTGTTCCGTGGTCGGGTGAACTGTGAAACTCGAGCCGACCGCACCACCTGCGCGTGTGTCAAGGTCGCAGTGTGAAGCGGACCAAAGGTCAACACCGGTCAGCGACTGGTGACGCACCGTCGGCAGTCACTCTGCCCTACCGGGAGCAGAGCCGCAGTGCTCCGAGGGCTTCCGATTGCGTACTCGAGGACCTTGGTGACCACTGGAGGCTCCTGAGTCTCTGCGGCGGACAGCATGGATCGGTCGGACCGGATCGGCTCCATCGAGGGCTTCATTGCCGAGCACATGGACAAACTGGGCACGCGCATCAACATCCTGGAGACAGAACTGAAGTACGCCTGGCGCGCACTCGACATGCTCTCGGACGAGTACGTTCGCATGTGGGAACGACTCGAGCGGCTTGAGAACCTGCTCGGCGAGCAGCAGGCCGTCGTCAGCGAGCTGATCGTCAACTACACCGAGCAGGGCGACGTGGCTCGGCGCGTGCCGAGGCGGCGCCCAGTGGACCCGGCGAGGAGTTCTACCGCTCGCTGAACCTCGCCTTACCGCAGCAACTACCTGGGCCAGATCGTCGAGTCCGACCAGGAGTCGACGTACGACTCGCTCGACCAGCCGGCGCTCGCCTACGGCGACGACATGGAGTCGCGGCTCCTCCTTCCTGGAGACGGCCGACCTGGAGGAACTGCACGCGCGCGGCGCCGTCGATCGCGACACGCTCGACAAGTTCCGCGAGCTCGACTCGCTCACGCACAAGCTGGCGCAGGACAGCTCGAGCCTGCGCCAGCTGCGCGACTCGCTGATGATCACGCCTCGCTCGTCGCCCAAGAAGTCCAAGAAAGCGGCTAGCACTGCGAGCCGACTCGCCGCGAGGAGCGGCCTCGCGTGCGCGACTCGGACATCGAGCCGTTCGGCTGCGGCGGCTCGCGCAGCCGGCCACCGTCGCGCGTGTCGACGGACGGCAGCCTGACCGACCCGGAGGTGGCCGGCTACCTGGGCGGTGGCGGCACCCGTCGCGGCCACGAGCGGCCCTACGAGCCGCCGGCGACCGATGGCACACGCCGTCGCCGGCCTGCTACCCGACGAGCGCCGCCTACGCCGGCGGCCGCACCGCGCGCGCCGCCAGTCCGCACGCGACGCGACCGCCGGCGCATCGCGGCGCGCGCAGCCAGCGCCGCTCGCCGAAAGTGTCGCCCACGCTGCGCGACGACGAGCTGCATCGGCCGTTTCGCGCCGCGTCGCCGCTGCGCAAGCCCAGCAACAACGGCACCACCAAGTCCGACTCCGGGTTCTCGTCGCTGAGCGTCGCCAGCGACGTCAGCTTCCCGGCCTGTCGCCGCACAGCCTGTACGGCAGTGTCGACCCGAAGTTCGACTTGCACTCTGCTGGCGAGACCAACTTCGATGCGGCGACCGGTGAGACGGAGCCACGGCCACGGGCCTACTCCAGCTCGTCCCTCGTCAGCCACGTCTCGCTGGGCGCCGAGTGTTTCGGCGGCGCGCGCCGCTCGCCGAGCCCGGTGGCGCCGGGCCAGACTTGCACGTGGCGGCGAGACGGCGGGCACGTGCCGTCGGGCCGCTCCGCACCGGACGTGCGACGCCTGGCGGCGGACGAGAGCAGCGTGCACGCGCCCTACCACCACAGTCCGCCGTCGCCGTACGACCGGCCGAGCTCCATCAACGCGTACGCCACGTCCGACCTGCCGAAGAACGCGCCCGCCGGTCGCATGAGTGGCGGTATCGATTCAGCAGCGGCCGGCGGCCCGCCCCGGCAGAGGCACAAGCCGGTCGTGCCGCCGGTGTCGCCCGTCTCGCACTGCCCGCCGGTCGCCGGCTCGTGGTCCGAGCCGGCGACGCGGCCGCCGCCGTCACTCTCGGCACACTCGCCGCTGCAGAGCGAGCGCGCCGCGCCGTCGACACGGGTCGAGGTGTCGTGCGACTCGCCGGCGCTGCTGTCCGTCGGCAACAGTGCACAGCAGTCCAACCCGGACGTCTACCTGCTGACGTCGGCCGTGTCGCTGGGCGGCGCACAGGCCGTGTGCCGCGGTGGTCAGGGCGTGGCGCCGCCGCCGGTGGATGCGCCGTCCGACTGCGCTCTGGCCGAGCCGGGACAGAGCGGCGCGCGCGCCACTGTCGAGGCAGCCCGTCCGCCGCCGCCGCCGCCGACCGTGGCCGCGCCAACTGTTGCGCCGCCGGCGGCTGCCAGCAACGACACAGTCGGCTCGCCTCGCGCCGATGATAAATCGATGGGCGCAAACAATGAAAAACGTGGCGTCGATCACGCCCTAACGGCCCAACAACAGCAGTCGAGTAGTGATGCGGTGCAGGCGGCGTCCGACGCGACCGCCGGCGCGGACGGACAGCGGCGCGGCGGCGGCGGCGGCGGCGGCGGTGGCGGCCACGACTCCTGGCCGGACGGCGGCTACGGCGACTGCCTGGCGCCGGCCGCCGAGCGCGCCGACGTCGGCGTCCGCCGCGACGCGCCCTACTACATGTCGAGTCTGACGCAGCCGGCCGAGCCGCAGGCGGTGGTCGTGTCATCGGGCGGCTACGTGAGCATCCCCAGCATCCACACCGTGCACACCGGCGACGAGCGGTCACGCTCGGCGGCGCTGAACGGGCCGCGCGACGCCGCGCACCGCGCCAACCGGTGCAACACTGCGAACGACTCGCTGAAGCGTACCACCAAGGAGCGGCGCAAGCAGCTGCGCAGCGCCATCAGTTCCGTGTCGCGCTGGCTGCCCGACATGCCCGGCCGCCTGCGGCAGCGCTCCAACAGCATGCCCGAGGAGTTCGGGCCGTTGCACCCGGCGGCGCCGCCCAGCCGCAAGAAGGCGCTGCTGTCCACCATGTCAAGCATGCTGCACAGGTCGCGCCGTCGCGGCCCGCACTCGTCCGACTCGTCCGAGTTGTCCGAGGCGTCCGACCTGGACGACGAGCTGGCCGGCGCGTTGCGCCGAGACGGCAGGGCCGTCTCAGAAATGCACCTGATCGGCCTGCAGGACGCGTTCCAGCCGGAGGATCTGTTCCCGACGGTCGGCTGTCCGGCCAAGAAGTGCGACGCCCAGCCGCCCGAGGACATCGTGTTCGCCACGGTGGGCACCGCCAAGAGCCGGAGCTCCTCGGACGATGCGCCGCCTCCCGGCGAGGTGCCGCCGTCCGCGGCGCCCTCGGCCGGCGGTGGCGTGCCGATGACTACCTCGGCCAGCCACGACGACAGCGTGTTTGACGCCGAGCTGGTGACCGACGACGGTAAGGCCGCGCCGGCCAAGACCGGCTCGCCACCGGCGCTGCACGAGCCACCCGCCGACGCCTGCTCGGCGGCCGGCGCCTGTCGAGAGTTCGCCGTGTCGCGCGCGCTGGGCCGCTACCGACAGCGGCAGAACTCGCTGCCGGCCGACGAGCTCGCCGCCGCCGCCACGGCCGCTGCACCCGCGCTCGTCGCTTCTCCCGCCTCCGCCGAACCTGACACGGCCGCAGACAAGGAGCGCAAGGCGAACGACTCGCAGCCGGCAGCGTCGACGGCACCGGCACCGGCAGCGGCTGTAACTACTGCAGTGACTCCGTCGGCGAACAACGCGACCAGGGCCGACATCCCGACGTTGGAGCTGGCCGCGCCGGAGCGGCCCGACCCAGCCATCAACGAGGTGACGCTGCAGCGCCTCAAGGAGCAGTTCAACTCGCTCTCCAGGGACTACCTCGCTGCCGGCAGCTCGTCGCCGCCGGCGCGCGCCAACCACCGCAACGGGCTGTCGCCGCGCTCGCCTCGCCGTGACTTCCCGCTCTGCTCGATCGGCAGCACGGACCGACAAGACTCCGTGGACAGCAACAACTCAGACAAGTCGGCACGCCAGCTGCTCGGTCTGCCCAACCAGCGCACCTTTTCCGAGGAGGAAGACAGTCGCAGCGTGCGCTCGGTGCGCAGCTCGCGCTTGTCATCGCGCCGCGAGAGCACCACCGACAACAGCATCGACTCGGACGATGAGTGGTACCGCCACGAGCTCAAGTACCTCGAGGTGCTCGAGCACGAGCAGCGCATGCAGCAGGCGCGCGTGGACGAGGCGTATCCGGCCGAGCCGGACCTGGCCGTGCACAGCCAGATGCACGACGTGCTCGCGCAGCTGGTCGCCACCGTGGCGGAGCGCGACCGGCGGCTGGCCGAGGTGGAGCGCGCGCGCGCCGAGGCGGCTCGCAGCGAGGCGCGCCGCCAGCTGCAGCGTGGCGGCTGCGTCGACCAGCCGGACCGGCGCGGTGAGTGGGCCGGCGAGCCGAACGGCAGCCAGGAGTCGCGCGACGCGCACCTGCTGTCGGTGGACGCAGACGACGAGCTGAGCGCCAGCGTGCGCTCGGCCGAGTCGGCCTTCTTCTCGGCCGACTCGCGCCACAGCTCGTTCCGCCACAGCGAGTCGCAGGAGACGCCGCTGCAGGACGACGAGAGCGCGTTCAGCTCGGGCACCAGCGGCGGCCGCGAGCCGGCCGAGCCGGCCGAGCCGCGCCGGCCCAGCCCCACCGCCGAGGTAGCCGAGGAGGAGCACTCGTCCGGCGACACCAGCGGGCCCGACTCGCCGCGCGCCCGCAGCGACGACGAGGCCGACGACGGGCCCGAGACGCCCACGGTCGCCTACCGGATTCCCACCATCGTCACCGAGCAGATGGACGACCGGCCCGCGGAGCGAGCCGAGTCGAGTCCCGCGCGGCAGGCCACCGCTCCCGGCAAGTGGAAGCTCCTCAAGACGCTCAAGGAGCGCAAGGAGACCATGCAGTCGCAGGAGTCGATCATATCGCCCGAGAAGGTGAGCTGGCTGGCTTGCTGCTAGCTCGCCACCGCTGTTCAACCGCCGACTGAGTTGTGATCGAGTGCGCTCGGCGGTGGTGTGCTCTTGGGGATCACCTCAGCCAGACACGCTCTGTAATGCAGAACAGGGGGAACACAGCGGTCGTAGGCTTCAGTGATCCTTCGCATGTTCCGATTTTGCTTTTCACACTCACGAATTACCGTACCTGAGTTATAACTGCTTGTTGAACCCATGAACCGGCTCCGATCCGGGCGAAGTGAGGTTCGCTATTTCGCCACATCGGCAACACAATGGGAGATCTTCTGAAACGCCGGCAACTGAGCGAAATTTGTCACTCCATGCTTGGTGCACAGGAGTGGCTTCAACAGCACGACAGAATAGAATCCCGCCGACCGAGACAAATCCTATGATCATTAAGGAGGCCTGTCCCTTTTGACAATCCGCACCACAAAAGGAGAATATTTGGTGACAGATTGATTACCTGCGGATTTTTTTGTAGCGACGAACATAGACATTTTCTCAACTTCTGGGTCCGACATGACCATGGTAATCCTCGTATCGTTTTTTTTCTTCGGAATAATAGTTTATCCCCAATATAAATACCATCATTAGGGAGCACAATTTCACTTATCGTAGCAACTTACGAGGCAGCAATTAAAGCTGCACGAACTCCAGCATTCAGCACCGGCAATTGTGTTCCAAGTGTCCAGGATGAGGCCGTGTGTTATGTCTTTCTCAACTCCCTTCCACATCCCAGAATAGCATTCATTTAAGACCGGGAAGCGCACCTTCCGACAAGATCCGGCACCGGTCGAACACGCTGAATAATTTGTGCAACATCGGCGCAGTGAGGGCGGGGCAGCGGCGAGGCGAGGTGGGGCTGGCCGAGGCCGGCAAAGGCGGCGTGAGGCGAGGCGGGACCGGGCGGGCCGAGCCGAGGAAAGATGGGGCGAGGAAAGGCGAGGCGAGGAAAGGTAGATCCAAGTCGGGGAGGTGAGACGGGGAAAGGAGGGGCGGGGTGGGACTGAGTGCGGCGAGGCGAGCAGAGACGAAGTGTGCCGAGGCGATGCGAGGAATGGCGAAACGAAGCATGCCGAGGGGCAGGCGAGGCGAGGCGGGTAGAGGCGAGGCGAGTAGAGGCGAGGCGCGGCGAAGCGAGGAAGGTGGAGATGAGGTGCTGATATCAGTCGGACGATAAGGGCGTAACGGAGAGGTAATCCGAACAAATAATTGAATCATATTGAATAAGTTGAATCGAAGCAAAGATAGAGCTACTTCCAATGCGGCTCTTTCCTCCTCGGATTCCCCGTCTCGGATAAGACACAGCTTCTTGGGCTGACTGGCTTCTTACTGGCCACCTCCGGCCGTGCTTGATCTGGCCGGCTTCACCGTCCACAGTTCGTCTCCGCTTGTCTCCGGTCTGGTCGGCTATCCTGTCTCCGACCCGTCTCCGGCCCGGCCGGGTATGCCGTCTCCGACCCGTCTCTGGCCCGGCCGGCTATCCTGTCTCCGGCCCGTCTCCAGCCCGGCTGGAATGCTGTCTCCGACCCGTTTTCGGCCCGGCTGGCTATCCTGTCTCCGGCCCGGTCAGGTATCCTGTCTGCGGTTCGTTCGGCCCGGCTGGCTATCCTGTTCCGGCCCGGTCGGTTCCTTCTGGTCCGTCTCCGGCCCGGCTGGCTATCCTGTCTCCGGCCCGGTCAGGTATCCTGTCTGCGGTCCGTCTCCGGCCCGGCTGGCTATCCTGTCTCCGGCCCGGTCAGGTATCCTGTCTGCGGTCCGTCTCCGGCCCGGCTGGCTATCCTGTCTCCGGCCCGGTCAGGTATCCTGTCTGCGGTCCGTCTCCGGCCCGGCTGGCTATCCTGTCTCCGGCCCGGTCGGGTATCCCGTCTCCGGTTCGTCTCCGGTCCGGCCGGCTATCCTGTCTCTAGCCTGTTCGATGGTTGTGGTGCTCGACCAGACATTAGCAGGCTCCAGGTCACGTGTCACATCCTCATGTCTGCACTCTATCAGTGCTGCCACGCCCATCTCTGGCACCAATCGCGCCTGCATCGCACTTAGCCTGTGTCAGCCTGTGGACTGACCTGTCACAGCCTGTGCACTGTTCTGTCGCAGCCCGCGGATTAACATGTCACGGCCTGTATACTGATCTGCCACAGCCCGCGGACTGGCCTGTCACAGCCCATGGAATGACCTGTCACGGTCTGTGAATACACCTGTCACAGCCCGTTGACTGGTCTGACCCAACCCGCGTACTGACTTGTCAAACTCCGTGGACTGACCTGCCACAGTCCGCGGAGTGACCTATCATAGCCCGTGGGCTGACAAGTCACCGTCTGTGGACTGACACCTGTCGCAGCCCGTGGACTGACCTGTCACGGTCTGTGGACCGGCGCACCACAGTCTGTGGACGGTCTGTGGACCGGCGCACCACAGTCTGTGCGCAGGCGGCCGTATCCCCACCCAGTCCGGTCGGATCATTCTGCTTTGGATCGGATCCATTCGGCTTCGGCCTCAGGCAGGCACCGGCTCCGTGACCAGTAGAGCGCTCGCCCACCTGGCCGCGGCTCGTCTCTCGAGTCGGCAACACCTGCCGTCGCCTCGCCCTGGGATCATCAGGGGCACACACGGTCGGCCTGGCGGTCGGGCGGGCGGCCGGGTCGAGCGGGCCGGGCGGACGGCCGGGCGGGCGGCTGGGTCGAGCGTGTCGAGCGGGCCGGGCCGGGCTGGCGGGCGGTGCGCAGTGGGGCGGGCAGCCGACAAGCTCATGGCCGCCGCCGCCGAGTCATATCGATCCAAGGCTGCATGACGGCGACTGGCTCGCCGGTGGCCGGGCCCCCGTCGCGCTGCTTATGCATTCGTCACGTACGCCATCCTTTGTCGGCCGACCTCGTGTGCGGCAGGCGCTCCCGTGACCTGCACATGGGCTGGCCATTGATCAACTGCGCGCCACCAAATGTCCAGATCCGGTTGTGGGGCCTCTGGCGAGAATTGTGATACAAGTCGTGGTTAGAAGGTTGTTAGTTTGTTATTTAGAAGGCTGTTAGTTAGTTGTTTAGAATATTGTTATAAGTATGTAGGTAGGTATGTGTTTATTCACACCTTTAATGTGAATGCAGATTCCGATAGCTTTATTGATTCTTAAAAAAACATGAGTGCATGGACGAAAACCAAGGAAAGTTTCGACGGGAGCAGGAGGTGCAGTGAATTAAATATCAGTTTATTGTTGCACATGTATATTACTTTTTGCTAAGCTTACCTGGCATGGATACATCGGTCATTGTCACTTTGAGTATGCTGCATCATATGTGTCACGTAGTCAGAAGACAATTTCATTGCAGCAGAATTACATGGCAGGATGTAGAAACTCTTGACATGCTGGAGTTTTCAACAAAATTCCACGAAATCCTACAGTTCATGTCAACACTGGTATGTACATGAATGATTGTAGTATAGGAATTCAGATATCTTCCCCAATTATCTCACATGGTTAAGAATGTGGGTCGGTCACGGCCACCAACAACATAGCAGACGATCAGTAGCTATCATGCGGCTCACAATGGAAACAATGATGTGAACTGGTGGAAATAATTCCGTGAATATTACCCTGCATGTTATGTGGTACAGATAAGTATCGTCAAAGAATACCGTCTCCTTGTCATCCCTATGCCGGACGACGGGAAGCGAAAGAACGGCTTTACAAGGAAAAACCATGCGTTTGGCAATAGTATACCGTATTTCTGCATGCGCATTCTGAAATGAACCAAGCATAGAGCCAGTAGGCAACTGTGCCTGGTGCCTCGTGTGCTATTTCTGCTGACCATTTCATATGCTCAACCCCCTGGGGCCTTTGCAATGCGCGAAAAATCGACCTTAAGACAGCTTAGTGATAAGGCTGGTGTTTAGTATTTCACGTCCTTACCTGCAAGCTAGGCTATTTTTCATTTTCCATCATCGATTGTTCAGGTTCCACATGGGGTTTTATCCAGCCAGTGACAGCCCGCAAATGAATCCGACGCTGACTCTTGCTTTAACCCTCGCAGTCTCGGAGGTCTCCCCCTCCCTCCCTAAGGTTTTCCGATGATGGCGGAAAAAACGGCGCGGAGCACGCCTAAATTTGCCACGCCCTTTTCCACATCAATTTGATATGTTGTGTGAGAATGTTTAGGTCAGGTCATCCACGGTCACCGAGTTAATCAAGTTCAAGTTAGGTCACCTCCAAAAAGTTCAACCAGTCGTGACGCTTAACCGGTGAAGATACTTGAATGAAACCTTCAGAACTTGCTTACCTTTAGGGACACAACAATACGCACCAGAGGAATTCTGGAAGTTTGCGTTTTTATGACTTGCATATAGCTTGCATATTTGCCCATCAGGGATAAAGTCGAAGATTCCGGCTAAAGTAAGCACTTTTTATGAAGCTATGCTTATTTCAAACAACCTTTCTCGATGCGCTCTACCCATTGGAAAAATATAAATAAAAAAATCAAAACATCAACATTTTGAAAATCCCCTCCCACTCCCCCAAAAAAAAAAAATGGTTGGCAAACATCTTGGGGCATGGTCGATTTCGCCTTCCTTTTCTGATTTCAAATAAGTTTTGGTTTTAAAAATCTACCCCAAAATGAACTGCCGAACGCCAAAAGAAAACCATGACATTTGTCATGAACTCATGACCACTAGTGACGTTACTTTTTAATGGAAAAATTGGGGGTGATTTCAGGTCCTACTCGTCGAGCGCTTTCCGATGTCATTTTATTCCCTTTCGTTTTAGTGCGAAGCTTAGTTTGGAGATTAGAGGGGGAACATAATCCCCCCGGGACGCGGTGTGAGGATCTGACCGGAAAGACCGACCGGGTTAAGCCGGCATGCGTGAGACTGCGCAACAGTGACGTCAGCTCGATAAGATTACATCCGCCTGGTATTGTAATTCCCGGTCCCTGGCATCGACTTTGATTTGGTCGTCATGGTCGTGCCTTTTGTATTTACTGTTCCCATTCCCAAACATTCATTCGTTGGTTTGTTCGGTCACCTTCCGCACCGACTTCTGCGAACTGAATTCGGATCTTGGCGCGGCAAGGTCTCTAACAAGATTTATGTTGCATTGGGGACAGCACCTGATGATCCGCCGCATCCGATGTACTTGTGCATGGACCATGTAGGTTTGTGATAAGCATGGCCCGAGGTGAAGTTCATAAGATGGTGCTGTGGTACTGTTCTGCGTGCATTGATATATTTGCATGGAAATTTCGTCTTCTTTGCATCTCATTTCAGCACGCTTTAGATCCCATCTAAAGACGCCTTGGATAGACCTTGCCTCGTATTTCACTTAAGCTGTTATGAACAAAAATCGACTATGAGCATTTAGGAAAACAACAAGTACCAGGAGTTGCTTGATCGCGAACGGCCCATCCCAACAAGGACTGTCCACAACTGCATGCAAGGATCGCCCGCAACGCATTTTACGCATTAGTACATACGACGAACGATGTTTAATGATGTGGAGGTTGGCAGGCCAACCAGGGAACCTCGTCTCATCGAACCCAGCATGGCCGGCGCGCTCGCCGATATCGGCAGTCGCTAATCTGACATTCAAGCACCGTTCGGCAGCAGTGGCTGGACTGTTCCGCAGCCGTGCTGTGCCATTTAATCGGCGTTCTGTTAAGTACGATTTGCGTCGGTCGAGCCTTCCAGGAACACTGCATGGCCGTCCAGTTTGAAAATACGAGACGTTCATTTTCGGCTCCAACATTTGGACGCAGAGAAGCATGGTCTAACAAGTTTTAAGTGGAATGGTCGTATGCAACATATAACCCATCTCGTTCTGAATTCCTTACTGAAATTTGTGTAATATAAATGAGTTCTAACAGCATTACTTTCAACCTCATTTTTGGTATGTCATCAAAAGCATGTTCTTATTTATTTGTCTACCACCTTCCATAATAACGGAAATGTACTCTTCAAGTAACGAAACATGTCAGGAAGTTACCTCGGCACGCATCATTGGGCAATATTATTTCATTCTTTCAGCGGCAATGAAGACTTGAATGCGTATTTGCACACAAAATGTGTACGTAATGTAAGCTAACGTAATAGCAATTTGTATTAGAGATAATGAACAATGTCGACTCAGAAAAATGACACCGGTGCATAATCATAACGATAGTGTTGTGTTCAGATAGATAATTCCTTCGAAATATTAAACTAAGCTGGTACACAATCAGATACTGCCAACCGCAATCCAACGCCATGCACAGTTAGGTGTGTGGAATAATTTGTCATGTTGTGTTTAACTATATGATGCTGTCAGCCTGCCAGGTACATCCAGATAAGCGTGAACTAGCGTGTTTATTCCCCATCCAGATTAGTGTTAAGATTTCGGTGCAGCGGGTGCCACTAAGTACCAAAAAACATTCACAAATCAATATCTGCACAGTATCTAGCCTTAGAGCACTGAAAGTATAAACGGCACTACAATACGTCATTGACTATCAGATACACTTCAGTGAACCAGGTGTAGAGCTCCATGACGGTTCGCGGCACGCACGAGCTCACCGACCCTCTGACTTCTGACCTCCTGGCGGGCGGGCACCTCCGAATTGATGGCTGTCAACGTCTTCCCTATCTTCTGCCTCAGTTGGGCCTCGGAACCCTCGATATACTTCTCGATATGCATCCTCCTCGATATACTTCTTGCGCTAAGATGCCCCATTAGTCTTCAATCGGTGTCAGCTGAGGCACGTTTGAAGGGTCACGGTTCCGGCATCGTACTCTCGCAGTTTCAATGAACTCACGGTGGTCACGCGCATGGTGGGCGGTAGCTAGGTCCAACCGGAGTTTATATCCATCGTCAGTATGTATGTCGTTAATAAAAAACAAAAGCTATCGCCTGAAGTCGTCTCACGATAGATGTCACACCCCACGTTGACGTAGCTTGGAATAACAGCAGGCTTGGACATCCTTTTGGAAAGATCGACATCCATAACATAACCTTTCTAGGAGGCTTCCTGATGAGACGGTATCTTACATTTTCTGGTACGTCTCTGTCAGGTCCGACGTAAAGTCTTCTGCTCCCGGCCATTTTATTTCCAGAGAAGGTGAAATACGCCTCATCGTCCATGCCAAGTTATGGTTTGAGCGCGCCACACAGCTGGAAAGCTTGCGAATCCATGATTTCTTGGTCTTCTGCTGCTTATCGGTTATTTATGGTTCTTTGCATCTCTTTCTGTATGCGAGTCCTTCCTCCTTTGAAATCCTCTCGGCGTACGACTTGTTGATGCCAAAGCGTCGGACGAAATTGCGGATGACGGCGCCAATATTTGTGGTAGTCGCCTTTCCTTCTCCGCCTTTCCTATCCTTCTCCTTCTGGCGTCAATTTTACAACGATAGAGCGATGTCTCCCAGCCTTTCCCTTCCCATCGTGTTCGATACTTCCCCTAATCTCCAACCTCTTAAGGATGCCATAAATTGTCGATGAAGATATTGCCAAAGGCAGAAAGTACCTGACAACATCTGCCTTCGAATAAGAATAATTTGTTTCTTGAGCTTGCCTACTATATCACTTGCATAGTTGGTTAAGGAGAACATGGTGAATGATGAGTAGGGCTATCGACCATATAATTTGCATGCATACACTTAGCGTCTCAGTTGCTTCGCGAACACAGTTTGGTTCAGATATAGCCAGTTCTGTTTGAGATATGCAACATTGGCTCTTGTCCAAATAATTAGGCGACACCTCTTGTGCTAATAAACTTACAATTAAATATCCCAGCTTCAAATGTCGCCAAATGGGCTTCATGACCTATGCCTGGATATGGCGGGAACTTGCCGCGCGATGTTGTTCCGCATGACCAGCACGCAAGCCTCCTGCTGTGGCATTTACATCTCATCAAGACATTCCAAATTTGCACGATTCTTGAATGATGAATAGTGTCAACTCCCCAATGAAGTGTTCTGTTCTTCAAAGTGGAAATCCTGAAAAGGTCTACCTCCTTATCGGTGCATTTGAGAGTAGCAACAAAGTTGAACGCAACTGAATCTTATCCTCTGCAAGTGGTGTATCTGACCATTCCGTTCCAATCACCGGGTTGGGATTATGCCATGCCTGTATATGCGGCCGAGAATGCTGCTACCACACTGAACCACACTTTACTACAAACACTGCTTGACCTTGATTGCTACGCTATCCACGAGAAGAATCCAAAATAAACAAAAAGACCTGCACGCTTCCTTCTGCAAGGCTTGTTCTCTCACCAAACCAAGAATGTCCGTCTCCGGCTCCGGAAATTTCTACCATGACGAGCCGTCAAGCTACGCCGGACGTGCAGGCAACGGCTGGACGGACGTCATGGTCCGCCAGCATACTGACAAGACTGCCGTGTTCGCACTGCTCTGCCTGCCCGACGGGCGTGCTAATCGGTTCCAAACTCCCTGTCGCACAGTCAATTCATGTTTAGTAACAAACGGTACACCTTCACGTTGCGTACCAATTGCGCCGTTTGAAAAGTAGGCGTGCGCCATGTGTGTTCTCCGACCAAACTCATTGCGCAGATCCGCTCCGGTGCACGATCGCAGCCAGCGCATACGCAAAATACTACGCTATGCGCGTCCACTCAACGGGACCAATGTGGGACGAGTGGTCTAGGGGTAAGATGCTCGTCTCACAATCGAAAGATTGTGGGTTCGAGTCTCACCTGTCGCTACTCTTCGCCCGCGACCAATCGGCGTGAGAGATTGGCGACGCTATATGACTCAATGGTCGACGTGTCGTAAAACCAATAACCAACCAACGGACCAATGTCAGTCGTGAACACACACACACACACACACACACACACACACCCACACACGTTGGTCCGGCGCGTGCGATCGATGCGTCGGACGTGAGCTGGCGGTCGTGCCGGTCGCGCCGGTCGCGCTGCGGTTGCACGCGGCCTCCTCCCGCGAGCGATGGCCGCTGCCCGGCTGTCGACTGCCGGCGGCGAACAGTGGGCAGTAACAGACGAGCCGGTCGCCGGCGATGCGCTCGTTCCGTCCAGTTCGACGGCGTGGAGGCACCCCGGTGTACGGGAAGGCAACGCCGGCGGTGTCGGTAGTGGCGGCCGGCGGCGTGGAGGCACCCCGCGGACGGGAAGGCAACGCCGGCGGTGTCGGTAGTGGCGGCCGGCGGCGTGGAGGCACCCCGCGGACGGGAAGGCAACGCCGGCGGTGTCGGTAGTGGCGGCCGGCGGCGTGGAGGCACCCCGCGCACGGAAAGGCAACGCCGGCGGTGTCGGTAGTGGCGGCCGGCGGCGTGGAGGCACCCCGCGCACGGAAAGGCAACGCCGGTGGTGTCGGTAGTGGCGGCCGGCGGCGCGGCTGTGGTGGTGGGCGTCGCCCTGTCCTCCCAAATGAGCGACGCAGGATCAGTGCAAGCGGGAAGCTGCGCTGCACGGGATAACCATTAGGTTGCTGCGTTTTCACGGGATTGGTTAAATACCGCATACTGGAATTACCACCCGGGGATTTGAAATTATCTGGACATGGGACTTGCAATTGGGACTTAACAACATTTTGTAGTATTTTTGGATGGGCCTGAAAAAGACGGCGAAAGCTATACCACACCCACAATTCGGACCACCATCTCCATCCTTAGCAAACGGATGAAAGAAGCGGAGCACGGCAGCCAACTAGCAATCATCTGGGTAGGCTCATTTTGCTCGAGATTGATCAATGCATCAAAATTCGACGATATTTGTGCACATGAGCAGAATGAGTGAAAAGTGAGGCCGAAGTAACCCTGCCAATACTGTAGAACAGGGGTGTGGTAAAAGACATCGTACCATCTATTGCTGGACCTGTCCGCAGATACTTTTTTAGCGACATCAAAATATCTCCTGCCCTCGTGCCTACGACACTCTTGAAGCTAAAACCTGAAACACACCATGCTATTTAGAAGACATAGGTGATGCCAAACAGCACATTTTCGTACTGAAAATAAAAAACATTTGGATTGGATAGTGGATTGACTCCACTTTTTGCTGAAATATTCAAATGTGTGCAAAAACAAAATAGTCAGGTTTCTTTCCACTTTACAGCCACAACTGTACATAATAATGTGCTGAGACGAGCTGATGCGGATGCATTTCAAACCAAATTGTCGGAAAAAAATCTGCAAAGCAACCTGCCAATGAACAATTGCATTGTCCTGCTGATATTTGGACGTACCATCAAAAGCAAGCACAAGCGTATAGAGCTCCAACTAGGTTCATTCCATTTTGATTTGTGGACGATTCTCGGACTTCATTGGGTTATAAAGATAGATATTTCGAAAGGTCTGTACTTCGGCTTGGCTCGTCATTCGGGTCATTTTTGGTTCCAACAATCGATTACACTGATACAAAAGGGGCGGTAGCATAATTCCTTAACATATCATACACATAGACATACATAGTGGACATCGGAAACATTTTACTTCGAACATTATTGGAGGACGCTTTAATTCAGGTCGCACAGCTCACTTCGAGTCTCCGCATTTGAAACGACACAATTATTTGGCAAATAATTGGAGTGTGCAAGCCAATTTGCAACCGGCAAATTAACAGTTGTGGCGGGAGTGCAGAATGCAGTCCCATATCGGACCTAGGGAGAACTTCAACACGCCTCGGTTCAGAGATAGCGAATGCAGCCTTTTTTCAATGGCCTCTCTAACTACACGTCTGCTCCAGGAGGACTCCACTGCCAGTGTCAGCCTTGGACGGGTCGAACGATTGGCCACACTGGTCCCGGTGCGGCCACTCGTTCGACTATATATTATTCCATTCTCTCAATTTCCAGCCATTGTCAAACTTGAATTCAATCTAGCCGAGTCAACAACAATCACATTGTTACCATTGAGATTGTGGACACAGGAACTACAATTACCGTCAGCACCCATCCATCCAACCAGTAGCTTTACATTTACCTAGTTACTTACATACCTACATTCCCAAGGTGCATATATTCAATATTGATATGACGCATACCAGTCTCAACCTGAACCACCAAGAGCCATGCGTGAGTCAAATATATCTGCCAGTTTATGATACGATGATAGAATACAGTCAGCAACGAGCTGTCTGCACACAGCATCATAATTGTTATTTTTGAAGAAAGCAATAGGTGTTAAGCCATGATTTACAGGACTTTCCAAACTAACCGTATCAAAATATATAGTACCAACGTCACATGTCAGGAGAGTGGCCATGTAGTAGACACTAGTGTGTATGGCATGCAACAGAGAGAGGGAGAGAGAAGGTCGTGCTGATACCGTGAGTAAGTGTGCAAATTAAGGTAAGCGTTCAAATTAAGACTCTTTCAAATTTTCTGAACTAACTGAATTCATTAATTCAAACTGAACTCATCCATCAATATATTTTGACGAGAAATAACGTGATACCTAGAACATTTATTCGGTTGCATAGACTGATGAAGTAAACATTGTTAGTTTCAACCTCCTAAGCTAAATTTGATAACGTGTCTCACTAGGATGCCACGGAATACTAATGCAAACCGTATTTTGTAGTTTTTACTATCAAATATGAAGTTCTTTTTGTTGGAAACAAATTGTATAAAACATATATGCAATATATTCAAATATATTGCCTGTTTTAGTTCTCATTGAAAGTAAATCTGGAAGAAAATATGCCGCCATATATAAAAAGCATAGTGTAGATTCACTCCGGGACGAATCCGACGTATCGCATCTCATCATTGCTGTCGGGCCCATATCAGAACATATAATGCCCATTGCCTCCAATGATTCAAAACATTTAATTGTGAGAAGAAATGGACGATTTCCTTGCTAGCCATGATTGAAAGTAAAATAAAGTAAAGGAAAGTATTGAAGTATTATTGAAAATAAAGGACTAAGCGTCAATCCTCTAAATTCGGTAAAATTGGGTGGGAGATGGTGATGGTGATGGACATAAGCCAACTGTATGACACTGTAGTCGAATGCTATGATTCAGAGTTTTTATGTTCACATGTACGGTACTCTTTTACTTATGTGACTTCACCTGTTGTCGGGCGATTTTGCTGGTTGGTTATGACGCTGAATAAACATAAACACAATCATCGTCAAATGCAAAATCAGAATTTCTAAGATCTAAAAATAAATTGGGCGACATCCCATAAGATTTTGGTTGGTTGGGGGGGGGGGGTCTAGTGCATTGACACTTATAATCCTCCACCCGATTTTTTCCTTTACAAATCGACAACCCAGCAGGCCCATAATATTTTACTTATTTTGGTTAAGCTATTTCTTTCATGCACCGTAAAAATATAGTCGCCAATAGTTGAAAGAAGGTCGTTGAACCAACACTGCATGTGAGCTTCCATCACACCTATCTGCCTCATTAGCCAGCAATACATCCATGCGTTTAAGTAGCCACACGCGGCAAAGTGATGAGACCGCTCGTAGGTAGAACTTTTCATGTCTACGACGTTACATGACTGCAATAATAGTCTTTGGACACGGATTGACATTTAAGTGAATTTTCCTCCCCGCGGTTGAACATGCAGCCTTTGTCCTTAATTAATGATTTATCACTTTCAGTGCGAAATATGAAAGAAGTGGTTGTTCTGAGCCAATGCATATGATGGGTTGCTGCTAATGTTCATCCCATTAGGTATTGGTGCACATTATTTTGTCTCTATTTAATTTTGTTGTGAGCCTCCGGCCAGATTGAATTCAAACAACATTAATTTGTCAGCTTGCCGACAATAAAGTCGGCACAAAATCATTTGACTTCGGATTTTTTATTTCACTGAATGTTTAGGAGAATACCCATTGCGGAATATTTTCTTTTCACAATTAAATTATTGCTGATTTTGCATTCAGTTCCGCTAATCCCCAGCTCAGTGATGAAATCAAACGAGCGTGATATTCTATGCACAGGGGATGCATAAGGGGGATGCCGGCAGAAGCTTACCGTACAGCTTCCACCCACTGCCGGTGTGGGCTGGGCGCTTGCTCGGCAGTGCCCCCAGGTGAGCCCCAGTCGCACCCCACTGCCGGTGGGGGCTGGGCGCTTGCTCGGCAGTGCCCCCAGGTGAGCCCCAGTCGCACCCCACTGCCGGTGGGGGCTGGGCGCTTGCTCGGCAGTGCCCCCAGGTGAGCCCCAGTCGCACCTGTCGACCTCGACTCGACAGCAGCACGTGAGGCCGGGAGTCGACACGGCCGGCTGAGCCGACTGACACACCTGTCTGATCGATGGCCCGCGTCGACGGCACGTGGAGATAATGATCGCAACCGCCACACCGTGTATTGACCAGCGTGACGGGTTGTGCCGTGACCTCAGCGGCATCTTACGGCGGACGTTGCAACTATTCTGAACGGAGGCACTTTTAAAGGATTTGAAACATTACCGTCTTTGGCCCGTCCCAGGTCAATGACCTTGCTGTGGAGGTGGCAGGGAGATCTGAAGAGATAAGTGTTCCTAGTGAACAGAATATTTCTAGTAGCTCACAGGAGGGGCAGTGGTTTAAAGTCAAGGGGTGGAGGATTTGGAGGCGTGAGCCTAAGCGAGGGGGCAGTGAGTGGCAGGTGGTAGGTGGTAGGAGTGTGAAAAAACCTAGCGAAGCAGCTCAACAGGCAGGAGTAGTAACAACATCCAACAGGTTCCAGGCATTGGAGGACTGCCCCCAGGATAGTGATAGTGATAGTGATAGCAGCAAGGAGAAAGTGCTAGTCGTAGGAGACTCTCGTGTGCGGCATTTGGATAGGGTATTCTGTAAAGGTCGGAAAGGTAGGAGGTGCATCACCAGGCCTGGTGCCAAAGTTAGAGACCTGGTCCAAGTGGTCGCACAGGCCACCAGCGAAAACCAGTTCAGTACAGTTATAGTGCAGGTAGGGAGTGAACAACATAGGTCCTGCTAGGAGTGAGGAGCTGATGCAGGACTACAGGGCCCTTCTGGCCACCCTGAAGCAAAGCAATAGCAGAGTTATTGTGACAGCTATTCTGCCTAGGGCTGGAGTCTCCCCTGAGTGGAGCTCTAGGGCACTGGCAGCCAATGCCAGGGTAGGTAGGCTTTGCAATGAGTTAGGTTTGACTTTTGTTGACAAGTGGTGCAGGTTTTATGGCTCATCTGACCTCTATCAGAGGGATGGCTTGCACTTCTCTGAGAAGGGGGTGCAAGTGTTAGGCAAAGTATACGAACATGTCCTTCAGGGAAACTAGATAATGGGGTGGGGAGGGAAGAATTGGCATTGCCATCTCAGGGATATGTCAATAGTGACAGCATAGGCAATAGAACCTCACAGTCAGCAAATAGGGGTAGCAGTAGATCAAGGGGGCAGAGTGGTGGCTCATCCAGAGATGATAGAGCTACTCAACATAAAAAAGCCAAAGATGGTCATGGAACTTTTGTTAAGTGTATGATGCTTAATGCTCAGAGCATTCGATCCAAATTTGATGAGTTCAAGTGTTATGTTGCTGAGGAGAAACCAGATTTTGTTTGCATTACTGAGGCATGGGTCAGTGAGGGATATTTTGGGGATAACTTGCAGGACTATGAGATACAGGGATACAATATGTTTTCATGCAATAGGGGTCCAGCAGTGAAAGGGGGTGGTGTAATGCTCTATGTGAATAGCTTATACAGTTCTCAAAAAGTAGTAGATGGGGTGAAAAATGTGTCTGTGGAGAGTCCATTTGGCTTGATGTTGCTGTGGGAAAAGGCAACAACAATAAACTGAGGATAGGAGCTTTGTATCGATCAGGAACCTTGCCACATTCTCAGCAACTGGAGCTTGATAAGGTGATTTGTGAGGAAATCAGTAGAAACTTTCAGAGGAAATGCCTTATTCTTGGTGACTTTAATCTAAAAGGATATGAAAATGTTGGTGTTGGCTCCCCATCATGTAAACTGTTTAGGAAATGCCTTGAAGAGGACTTGTTCTTACACCAGTTTGTAATGGAACCAACCAGGCAGGGCTCATTCTTGGACCTTGTCTTCTCAGATTTAAGTGATTTAGTTCAAGACTTGACTGTAGGAGAAACTCTGGGAAGAAGTGACCATAACATAGTGAGATTCAAGGCACAGGTATCAGGGACAATCAAGGATAATTTGGCAAAGATTCCAAATTTTAACAGGGCAGACTTTGCCTGCATGAGAGAGGCTTTAAGTGCCATAAAATGGGAAGAAGAATTCTTTGATTTAAATGCCTGTGAAATGTGGGAAAAGTTCAAATCCTACTTGAGGGAAATTCAGATTAGACATGTCCCCCAAAAGCAAAGGCGCAAAGAAGGGTAGGAAAGCCAGCATGGCTTACACCAGATGTGATGAAAGCAATTAAGGCTAAGAAAGGTGCATTTAGAGTATTTAAGGAGGCTTCAAATATCGTAAATCTAAGGTCATATCAAAAATCTAGAGACGCTGTGAAGCAGAAAATCAGAGCAGCAAAGCGAGCAAAAGAATTGGATTTGGCTAGGAACTGTAATGGGGACAGTAAAAAGTTCTTTAGTTTCTACAAGCTAAGTAAAGTTTCAAGCACAATTGGTCCACTGGATGTAAATGGGACTATATTGAGTGAGGATAGTGAGATGGTTGAGGAGCTGAGCAAGCAGTTTAAATCAGTGTTTACAGTGGAGGATGTGACTAATCTGCCAACCGTGAACCACAGTTCAGTGACAGGTGATCAGATACACGATGTTGATTTCATTGATAGTGATATTGTTTTCAATTATATCAGAAAAATAAAGACAAACAAGGCAGCAGGACCCGATGGAATTTATGCTAGGGTATTGCGGGAAGCTGAAAAGGAAGTGGCAATTCCACTTAGTATAATATTTTGTAGATCAGTTTCGCAAAATGAAATTCCAACAGATTGGAAAAGGGCAAATGTAGTTCCTATTTTCAAGAAAGGAGAAAGAGGGAAAGTTGAAAACTATAGGCCAGTAAGCCTCACATCCCTAGTCTGCAAGGTACTCGAATCAATTATCAAGGATAGAATAGTTAGTTTTCTGGAAGGAAACAAATTGATTCAAGATACTCAACATGGGTTTAGAAAAGGGCGATCGTGCCTCACAAATCTCTTGGAATTTTTGAATTTTGCTACAGAACAATTTGATCAGGGAAATCAGGTTGATGTAGCATATCTTGACTTTAGTAAGGCCTTTGATAAGGTACCCCATAAACGGTTAATGATGCAGCTTCAGGTCCATGGTATTGCAGGTAGCATCCTAAAATGGATAGAGTTGTGGCTTTCAGATAGACAGCAGAGAGTGATGCTAAATGGTACAAAGTCATCATGGCAAAATGTTCTTAGTGGAGTCCCCCAGGGGTCGGTACTGGGGCCACTATTGTTCATTATATATGTGAATAGCATTGAATGTGGCCTAAGCAGTAAGGTTTTGAAATTTGCGGATGATTTGAAGATCTTTAGGGCAATAACAGGGCAAAATGAGCAGGTTTTGCTTCAGAAAGACTTAGACGAGCTAGTGAAGTGGTCCGAAAAATGGCAAATGAAGTTTAATTTTGATAAGTGCAAAGTCATGCATGTAGGTAGGCAGCATATGAAGGCTCCATACTTGATGGGTGGCCAAGTACTATCTGTGACTCAGCAGGAGAAGGACTTAGGTGTTATTTTGAACACAAAATTGGGGGCATCAGAACAGACCAAAGAAGCCAGGAAGAAGGCACTAAGAATGCTTGGGGCAATACAGAGGAATGTGTCATACAAAAGTGAGGAGGTCATCAGGAAGCTTTACTGTGCATATGTCAGGCCACATTTGGAATACTGTGTCCAAGCTTGGTCCCCTAGTTATGAGAAAGATTGTTGGCTTTTAGAGAGAGTACAAAAGAGGGCAACAAAAATGGTTAATGGTATAGGCAACCTGGAATATGAGGAAAGACTGAAGAAATTGAACATGTTTTCACTTAGATATAGAAGGCTGAGAGGAGATCTCATCGAGGTTTTTAAATTTGTTCATGGTCAGGAACAGGGATATCTCAGGGAAATGTTTGAATTTAACAGAAATGATGCAATTAGAGGTCATCAATTCAAAATTAAAGTTAATCACAGCAGGACAAGGTTAAGACAGTCTTTCTTCACCAACAGGGTAGTAGAACACTGGAACTAGCTGCCAGGAACCATTGTCAGTAGCAACACACTGAACATCTTTAAAAACGGCATAGACAATCATTATAAGAATAGGGGGATTGTTTTTCTGTATTCCAGGGAAGGTTGATCGACAGGGAGGAGTGGGAGTTGGGAGGAGTTTGTAATTGTTGACTGTGTTATGAAATAGCAAGTGAGTCTCTTATTAAGTATAAATGCTTTATAACTTTATATAGGGTGTACCTAGCAGTGGATTCAGCACCTTCCTTCGGGATGTGATACTGATGAGATTGTCTATGGTAGCACAATGTGTATGATGGGAGGAGTTTGTAATTGTTGAGTGCATTATGCAATAGCACGTGATTCTCTTATTAAGTCTGAACGCTTTATGAATTTCTGTGGGATGTGCCTAGCAGTGGATTCGGCACCTTCCTTCGGGATGTGATGCTGATGAGGTTGTCTATGGTGGCACGATGGGTGTGATGGGAGGAGCTTGTGATTATTGAGGGTGTTAGTCGGTAGCAAGTGAGTGGTGTTAGATGGGCTGGGATATATAGCTTCCTAGGAACTTGGGATAAGGGATTGATTGGGGTGGGAGTATGTACATTCTAGTACCTTTTCTAGATAGGCTTAACTCAGATGGGCCCCTGTGGCTCTTATTAAGCCTTAATACTTTATGACTTTATGACTTTATGACCTTTGATACCTTGGCCCGATATTTGTGCGATATATGTAAAACTGTTGCACAAGGACTGAAAGATTCGTGTGTCTGCGTCTACGCATTCGGACGTCATCCCGGAAAAACCCGAGGGTCTGCCGTGAACCTCCCGGCCCGCTGAGGCTTAATAATGAAACCCTGTGAATGGGAATGAACGCTTTCATTGGTTAACTAGGTATTAACTCGAGTCTTCGTCGAACGCCTTGGACTACTCGGGAGGGGTGGAAGGGAGGGGGTCTGGCGTCTCTCTGTCTATCTCAGCAACCATTGAACGGATCGAGCTGATTAATTTGTGATCGATAGCCCTTTACCACGCGCTTTTGGCTGCACATAAATGTTGGCCTTTGATCTCAGGGGTGACATCAGGTCAAAGTGAAAATTGAAATTCTTCGAAAGTCGCAGTCTCCTACTAATTTATCACGACATGCAATGTACAGATTTGACTAATTTAGACGGAAATCGATAGCCCTGGACCTCGCGAGTCTCATGGGTATGGAAGTTTGCCTCTTTGGAACGAACTTACTCTGGTCGACATCACATGGTTGATATCATGGTCAGGGAAAAATTAAGAATTTACCAAGTCACATCTTTTAGCCAAGCTATCTCAACACCCAATACTGTAGCTATGCACAACAATAATGCAGTAGTAATGAGTAAGCACAAATTCATAACGACATACCGTGGGATATATTTAAGAAACACACCGATTGAAATCTCGTTTAAGATTTCACGCTTGATCGTTGAAGTCTGATCGTTTAACATTGTTTATGGTTGACACATGATGACCTTGGTGAAACTCGGAAGATGCCTTAGACACCGTGGGCCTACTAGACTGTGGAACGCTGGCGAAAGATGTCTGCCGGCGGAAAAGCCGCCACAAGCCTCTCTCCGAGCACATATTAAGCACACCATGAAGACTATTGGGATACAAGTTTGTAAACATCAAAATTAAAAGAGCACATCGGGTTCTGAGAGGAAAACCAAAACACGGAACGCTGTAACATACATAACATAGCGATATTGCGGTTTCAAAAGCGTGACAGTCGAGCCGTCACGGCCGCAACTTGAAGGGCCGCCCAGGTGAACCTTGGCACCATATACCTACCTACCATATACCATACACGTGAGTAGTCGCGTCGAGCCGGCGGCAGCTGGAAGGGCCGCTCAGGTGAACATTAGCACCATGCACCTACAGGGGGTAGTCTTGTTCGCGCCTCGTCCTCGCTGGTAACAGTGCAGGAGCCGCTGCCACTGGCAAGCTCAGACTTTGACTACCCTCAGGCGGACAACCACACTAAGGCTTCAAATGTGAAGCTGAAGGCTATCATGCATCGTTTCAGTACGACACCATCAAACCTTTTAATCAGGTCGTTAACGGCGAAATATCAGCACGGCATATCATCTCGTACTGATGGGTGTTCACAGCTAGCCACCAATGACCCGATTAATCAGCAGTCAAAATGAATGAATGCACGCGGTTGTGGACATACCTTTATTTTGTTATCATTTATTCAAGCGTGACAACATTGGTCTGATTCAAGGTCATGCTAGGTCAAGCGTACATACACACGTTATCTCACGTTTTACATGCTTTATGTCGCTTACATCCGTATGTCGCAAGCGTTTTGGTAGACTTACTATGGCAGAGTGATCATTTGTTGATCCTACGCCCAGTTCAGTGGCCCAGAACATGATCGAATATGATCCCTGAGGTCCTTGGGTGACATGAGTCAAGTCTAGTTTTTAAAATGTTTAACATTTCGATTAAAAGATCAAATCTCCAACACCAACTCTGACACCTTGCTGTCACAAGAAACATCTGAAACCTACGGATGGCTGCAACATTAGCATGATATATGCGGAACAGATACGCCAGGCATTCCACTCATCAATACCACGAAAGAGATCTCCCAATATACATAAAAACAATATACCATTCAGGCCCATTCCAAAAAACCGACACCGACATCCATTGCATAGACACACCCATACACTGTACATCGGTCACTCTCATTTACTTTATGCTTCCCGTCTGACGACAACACACTCCTTTCGGATATTCATGACGCACTTGCAAAAACTTCCACCAACATCATTATCTGTGGCGACACCAACGATCGCCACACATTGTGGGGTCAACACCACGCCACACCAAACCACACCACACCACACCACACCACACCACACCACACCACACCACACACTACACACCACACACCACACACCACACACCACACACCACACACCACACACCACACACCACACACCACACACCACACACCACACACCACACACCACACACCGCGCCACACACCACCACACACCACACACCGCGCCACACCACACCACACCACACCACACCACACCACACCACACCACACCACACCACACCACACCACACCACACCACACCGAACACTCGAGTCAGCATCCCATGCAAACTCATCCACACTTCCGACCTAACACGCCCAAACGACGGCAGCTCCACGTGCTTATTACATCTTCACTAACGAAGCACTACACCTGGCGTCACCTAAGCCCCAGCAATTGTCTGCACGCACCTCACTTGGACATGATATTCTAACCCATCTTGTAGCGGCTACACACCTATCACCATTCCCTAACGCACTATACAGCCGCCTTCACAGGGTCCGACACGCTGGGTATTAAAACGCGCTGACTCTTTTCGCACAAGATCTTCGTCACCACTTTCATCAACACGAACTTTACACCAAACCACTGCAAAACTGATCCACTAAGCACTACATACCCAGCCAAGAAACACACCGAAACCCTGTTCGGCTTCCTGATGGACTTCGGCCTGCCCCCAGGCTATCACAATTGGACATCGCGACAGGCGGGTGTTTCAATAGCACCCAGCAAATCAAACACTCATCGCTTGCAACATTGCCAATGCCCTATGCGGACGAACCAACAAAACAGCGAAGCAATACTCCGAACAAAATGCTGGGTCATCTTTTAACCGTTTTACACACTTTCACATATCTCCTTAGACAATTCAATACCAGACGCCTCATAACAGATCCGTCCTTATCCAAGACAACAACGTGCACATCACCACTCCTCAAGATGTAGCGAACACCCCAGACTTCCACTGCCATAGCCGCTCTTCAGCCCATCTGAGCCACGCCACCAACCACTCTCCCACCCCGGCATAAACCACACAACGCTTCATCCGCACTGGAGGAACTCAACCTCTCAATACAACAATCAGCCGCCACCACACAAGGTCCAGACTACATCCACTTCTTCAAGGCGCACCAATCACTACAAGACAATCCCTACTCACAGCATTCAACTGCGCATTGCAAATCCACACGGATTCCAACTCCATCTTCCCCTCATCTCTAAGCCTAACGCAGATCTGGTGTCGGTGTTGGACAACTTCACCATCCCACAGAGCTCACGACCCATTGCTTTCGCTAGCCGTCTACACACAACTTTCGAAGATCTCGTCAAACTCCGCCAACTACACTTCAGAGTAAAAGCACGCAATCTCGCCCGACCGGTCAGGATTCCTCCCGAGACAACCCATAGTTGAGAGCTTGACACACGCTACCACCAACATCCAACATGCTAGATCACAGCACCAATACACAGCAGCCACGTTCTGAGATCTCTGAAACAAGCATAGAACACAATCAACATTTCTGCGATCACACAGTGGCTAAAAATACTAGAAATCATTGGAAATCTGGGAAATTTTCTAATTATGCACCTGAAAAGCAGAGCATTTCGGATTATAATTAGCAACACGTTTTCTGATGTTAAACCCCCCATAACTGGTCTGATGCAAAGCCCCATAATAGCCTCCCTTCTGTTCATCTTAGGCCTCAACTTAACTCTGATCAACCCCGCACTGCCCACTACACTAGCAATATATGCAGAATATATCGTCATTATATTTTGACGATCACATATGTGCCAATGTACACCAAGATCACCCAAAGCACTGCACAAGCCACTATGTATTCTTTGAAAATTTACTTGGCACCATCCAAAATCGTTTACAAGAGCTATCAACACATTTCACCCCAGAAAAGCAATATATTATTGCTGGGAAAATATACACGACTGACACTCTCCCTCTCTACATTAACAATATGAAAATCCCAGACTTTCTATGTGCTGCATGATATTTGATAATTAGCTTATTTGGTGGAAGTGGTCAGGAAAGCAAATAAGCCATCTGCAGTGTTGTCAGTTCTCTTGGTGCGTTAGGCTATTCACGCTTTTGTGTCGCTGTTTTGATCTCCGACCTTGGAAAATACATCCTCTTAAAGCCTTGGACGGTAATTCCCTGGGAACTAAACCCCGGGAAATAAATCCAACTGTTTGGTATTCAGGCAGTTCCCAAGTAACCTGGTCCGTGCTGGTTACCTGCTTCTAGTTAGGCAGTGATACAGCCAGGATTTTCCTAAGTGGGGCCCGGCCCAAAAAATGTGAAACAGAGAACACATTTCGGCGCGCGAAATCTGCCGAAAATGTTTGGTTTTAAGTGATAAAAATCTCAAGGTTCCTTGTTTCATCTAGTGTATTTTTGTTGCTAAGGAGGGACCGACCTCCCCCTTAGCTGCGCCTCAGTCGTTCGGACATGTCACTTCCTGAGGTTCTTTTGGACTGAGCTGGTACTTTTAAAGCTGAGGTAGTGAATCTATGCGTTTTATTATTGCATGGGTGTGGTTCAGCCCACTGGTAGACATTTTTGCTGGACGTTCAACAACTCATGATTCGGCAACTTCTGCTTTCACCTTGTCTGCAAGTCTTCCAATTTAGCGTCGATCACAAATATGTCGGATCTGTATAAAATTATAAGCTAGCTGATGACACACAGTTCTTTATTCAATGTATTTTCAGCCTGACTATTTCCTTGGACATTTGTCCGGGGATATTGCCGATTTGTAGCGTTATATTTCCATTATTGAAGATGTGCCGAAATAAAACCTTGAAATGTCATAATTGTTGGTACTATCTGCAACCCAAGCAATGTTTTTCTAATTGTTTACTACGAAACGTCCCGTTTGCCAGATACTTCGGGGATCTGTCCATAATGCCGGTGAACTTAGACACCTCTAGATAACTTAGACGCCTCTAGATAACTTAGACACCTCTAGATAACTTAGAAACCTTTAGATAACAGTAAGCTGGAACAGATACAGGTGACTTTGGGTGTCCGCGGCATCTTGGTGGCAGGCTGCACACAGGCCGACGCGCAGAGCTACCGCGCGGGTAAACCGAACTTCCACCGGGATTCGAGAGGAAACCCTGTCACCAAATGTCTAACTTTCCTGTTTACTTTTGGGGGAGGGGGATGGGGATCTAGGGCTTAGCGACTGCATTTGTTCCTCTTGTTCATTCGATGGCGATCCTACTGTCTTGGACCATTGTTCTTGTTCATTCGGGCAGGACCCTCGGGCGAAAACGTGGACCACGTGAAGCGAACCTAGGTTGTCCTCAGTTGAGGGTGACACTTCGAGAGGTGGATGTGCAGGCACTCTTCCTGTTCTCGTTCTCTTCGGACACCACGCGCTGTTTGTTGTCCTTGCGGTTCTACATCAGTAATCAAATGGCGATGTGGGTGGTGATGTGGGTGGCGATGTGGGTGGCGATGTGTGTGGCGACCCGTCCCATGGAAAGGCTGGTGAAATGCGCTCAGTATGCTTGTGATAACTCTGGGGGGGGGGGAGGGTATCCTACCGAGGCTGAACAACAGTCAACACAGCCAAGCACCACAATGCAGTGAAACACTACAATCAGAGGCTCGGACCGGCACTGAGACCACACCCGGCCGAATGGTAGCTGTATGACCAACGCAGTCGATGCGCCCCTAAGCCCAAATAACCAACCAACACCCGGCCGGCACTCGCTCGGCCACGCGATCCGCGTGCTGGCCGTGTGTCATCCGCCAGCCAGACTGACCCCAGCCGGAGCCGCGCGCGCTCGTAGCGGGACTCGTGCAGGCTGGTGGGTGACCCGGCCACGCCACGCGCACCCCATAGGAAGTCGATAGCGCTCATTGCGGCAGCGCGCGCCGGCCGAACTCTCGTTAGACGGCGCGCGGCCTCTGCGCCGGCGATAACGTGCCATTCGGACGATCCGGCGGCGATCCGCTGGATGCCGCCGAGCCGGCACGGAATCCCGATGAGCCGGATTGCACTGAGCCACGTCCTCGTCGCTGCCCGGTGGTGTCCGGTGCGCTGTAGCCATGCGCCGCCGCCGCCGCCGCCGCCGCCTCCGCCGCCGCCGGCCGCGGTGCCGACTCGGAGTGCCGGAGTCCAGCCACCGGCCACCTGCACTGGCTCTCGCCTGCCACCGGCCACCGGCACCGGCAACCGGTGCCACTGCCACCGGCCACCTGCCAATAACCGGTGCCACTGCCACCGGCCACCTGCACTGGCTCCGGAGTCCAGCCACCGGCCACCTGCACTGGCTCTCGGCTGATTGGCGGAGCACCGATGACATTTCATGCCTCGTTGGCCGCAATTCAATATACTCGAGAGGCTAATGGCCAATGGCCGGGCCTTGGCGGGGCTCTGACAGGCCGTTCAGTGTGACAGGACACTGCCGCAACCATATACGCGTAACAGTGTCACAGCCAAACTTGTGACAGCACCGCAACTGCACGTGTGGCAGTGTTGCAGCGAGATCTGTGGCAACATCACAACTACACACGTGGCAGTGGTACAGCGAGACTTATGACAGCGCCACAACTACACACATGGCAGCGTTACAGCGATATATGTGGCAACGCCACAACTACACACATGGCAGCGTTACAGCGATACATGTGGCAACGCCACAACTACACACATGGCAGCGTCACAGCGACACATGTGGCAACGCCACAACTACACACATGGCAGCGTTACAGCGATACATGTGGCAACGCCACAACTACACACATGGCAGCGTTACAGCGATACATGTGGCAACGCCACAACTACACACATGGCAGCGTTACAGCGATACATGTGGCAACGCCACAACTACACACATGGCAGCGTTACAGCGATACATGTGGCAACGCCACAACTACACACATGGCAGCGTTACAGCGATACATGTGGCAACGCCACAACTACACACATGGCAGCGTTACAGCGATACATGTGGCAACGCCACAACTACACACATGGCAGCGTTACAGCGATACATGTGGCAACGCCACAACTACACACATGGCAGCGTTACAGCGATACATGTGGCAACGCCACAACTACACACATGGCAGCGTTACAGCGATACATGTGGCAACGCCACAACTACACACATGGCAGCGTTACAGCGATACATGTGGCAACGCCACAACTACACACATGGCAGCGTTACAGCGATACATGTGGCAACGCCACAACTACACACATGGCAGCGTTACAGCGATACATGTGGCAACGCCACAACTACACACATGGCAGCGTTACAGCGATACATGTGGCAACGCCACAACTACACACATGGCAGCGTTACAGCGATACATGTGGCAACGCCACAACTACACACATGGCAGCGTTACAGCGATACATGTGGCAACGCCACAACTACACACATGGCAGCGTTACAGCGATACATGTGGCAACGCCACAACTACACACATGGCAGCGTTACAGCGATACATGTGGCAACGCCACAACTACACACATGGCAGCGTTACAGCGATACATGTGGCAACGCCACAACTACACACATGGCAGCGTTACAGCGATACATGTGGCAACGCCACAACTACACACATGGCAGCGTTACAGCGATACTGTGGCAACGCCACAACTACAACATGGCAGCGCTACGGCGATACTGTGGCAACGCCACAACTACACATGGCAGCGCTACAGCGATACATGTGGCAACGCCACAACTACACACATGGCAGCGTTACAGCGATACATGTGGCAACGCCACAACTACACACATGGCAGCGTTACAGCGACACATGTGGCAACGCCACAACTACACACATGGCAGCGTTACAGCGACACATGTGGCAACGCCACAACTACACACATGGCAGCGTTACAGCGATACATGTGGCAACGCCACAACTACACATGGCAGCGATACATGTGGCAACGCCACAACTCACACATGGCAGCGTTACAGCGACACATGTGGCAACGCCACAACTACACACATGGCAGCGTTACAGCGATACATGTGGCAACGCCACAACTACACACATGGCAGCGTTACAGCGATACATGTGGCAACGCCACAACTACACACATGGCAGCGTTACAGCGATACATGTGGCAACGCCACAACTACACACATGGCAGCGTTACAGCGACACATGTGGCAACGCCACAACTACACACATGGCAGCGTTACAGCGATACATGTGGCAACGCCACAACTACACACATGGCAGCGTTACAGCGATACATGTGGCAACGCCACAACTACACACATGGCAGCGTTACAGCGATACATGTGGCAACGCCACAGAGAAGCGTGTCGGCAGAGTCCAGACACCCTGGCGGCACTCGGCGGCACCGTGAGGGGTGTCGCGTGCCCCACCAGTCGGAGACATCAGAGTCACTGCACCACGACGTGTCGGCAGAGCCGACACCCTGGCGGCACTCGGCGGCACCGTGAGGGGTGTCGCGGCCCCACCAGTCGGAGACATCAGAGTCACTGCACCACGACGTGTCGGCAGAGTCCAGACACCCTGGCGGCACTCGGCGGCACCGTGAGGGGTGTCGCGTGCCCCACCAGTCGGAGACATCAGAGTCACTGCACCACGACGTGTCAGAGGCATCACGTGTCATCAGGTATCAGAGCCACTGCACATCACGTGCCGCCGGAGGTACGGCAGCTGCAGGCGCGACGCCAGCGCAGTGAGGTGCGGCGGCCGGCGGCGTGACGCTGGCGCCGACCCCAGCCGGCGGCCGCCGCCGCCCGCCCCTGCCCGAGGCCGCTGAATAATCGAGACCTGTTGTGTCGGATCGGTGACGGTATGCCGACCACTATGACGGCGGCCGCCGTGTCCCGGAGGCCTGGTGTCCTGTGCGCTCGGGGTCCACTGTTTGCTGGTTGATTGCAATGCTGCATTCGCGTCTGTTTCTCCTGTGACCTTTCAAGCACCCAACTTGCCGAACGGTGGTTAATACCTGATTATCGCGCGGTGGTATTGTCTGCATACTATCAGTGACTAGTTGACAGTTGGTATTGTCTACATACTCTCAGTGACTAGTTGACAGTTGGTATTGTCTGCATACTCTCAGTGACTAGTTGACAGTTGATATCGTCCGCATACTCTCAGTGACTAGTTGACAGTTGGTATCCTCCGCATACTCTCAGTGAAGAGTTGACAGTTGTAAGCGTCACGCATGGTATCAGGTGACGTGTGGTGAAGTGATAGAATGACCTAGCTTACCATTGTGCGGCATTAATATCGGAATAACAAGCTATGCTCTACGCTTCACTGAGGCTATTCCTCTTCGTAAAACACCAGTAGAAATCCGACAAACATTGCTGTGGTGGTGACATGCCTGTGGAATCATATTATCCTACCTTTACACTCATTGATTCAAGCTGTTTAAATGGGTAGCGCTCCTAAGTTTTCGACGTATTTAGATGATAAATTATTATTCAAATTCACTTCTTTTGTCCGTTTTGCCAGCCATGATACGTGAGCATCAAAGTATCGAGGAATATCTGGGCATGGCTAGTCTATCTGCACAGTTCGCTACTATTGCTCTGTCATTGTCACTGGTAAGACTGGTACTTGCAACCTGATAATTTAACGATTGATGTTTCTAAATAATTTGACTTTAGGTTTTCTTTTTGTACAACCAGTTGCGAGACACCACTGGCATCCGCACCTTTCACTGGGAAAATCCTTGACTGTACGGAAAATCACAGTAAGATAACTTCTACTGGTAAGCCAGCACTACTCATACTCTTCATGCGGGGAACAGTATGGCATACACTATCCCATCATAGGGGAATAGTTAGTAAGAACGCTTCCACTGGTCAGCCCGTACTGCTGATGCTCTTCATGCGGGGAGTAGTATAGTATACACTATCCTATCATGGGGGAATAGTCGGTGAGGACGCTTCCACTGGTCACGCCGTACTACCGATGCTCTTCATGCGGGGAATAACATAGTATACACTACCCCATTATAGGGGAATAGTACAGTATACACCATCTAATCATTTGGAAACTGTAGACCACGTGCAGATGCATGCAAAGGCCGAAAGCAGTTGCAATGGCTTCATCGCTAGTTTGCGAGATGGGAAATTAAATGGATACCTTAGCGCAAGCCGATTGTATGATGATAGGACATGGTTGCATAGCGTAGGTCGCATGCTAAATATTGCCATGCTACCGATGGTTCAGGGCCTATTGAGGAAGAGGCCTTCATATATGCTTAATGATGCAATTTCAAGTGACGGAGTGTAGGTTTGTGTCTTCATTCAATCTAACGTCGTTTTCCCTTCTTTCACAGCCAACTGGAGGAGAGCACAGCCGAAATGGGTAAGTCACTGAACTGAGTGTGCATCCCGCAAGATCCCCTCTCACATCCATTTGACAGAAGGATGACAGGAAGCCATCAGCGCTGTTTGACGGTGGCAGGGTGGGGTGGAGAGAGTTATGCATCATCTGTGCTGAGGTTCTGTTGGGCACTTAACTATATCGACATCCACTTCAAAACCCAGTTAGTCACCCAGAACAACGTGCAGCTCAGAATAAGTCCCTGCCGGGGTCTGCATCCAGATACCATTCGATATCCGCAGTGGGGCCTTCCGTAGACCGGCGTTAGTGGCGTCTTTACCCCAACCGATCTAGCTCCCGGTAAATCCCCCTTTATTCCCTTGACTCGGCACCTCCACTTCACCCCTACTTCCTCCATGGGATGCCTCCCACCACCTGTTAATCTCCTGACACTCCACTTATCTTCTTGCGCTTCACTGAACACCTTCCACTTCTCTATGTTTCCTTCATTGGATACCCCTGTTTATTCCTCTACGGCACCTCATTAGTCTCTTCCCGATTCATTTCCTCCGACTGATGACTCTCGCCTCTTTTTCGCTTCCTCCTTCGGACACCTGCCACTCCTTCTTCGTTCCTGCGCAGAGGTCTTCACACTTCTTCTTCAACACCCCTTCTGACACTTTCCTCACTCTCTCTCCATTATTCCACGTAACACTTCCTGCCCCCGTTTCATCCCACAGCATGACGCTTCCTTCTCCATCCTTCCGCGTGACACTTCCCTCCTTCCTATCCATCCACTTGAAGGACACCTTCCTTCCCGTCATCACTCCTCCACGTGATGCCTCCTTCCACCCTGGCCAGCCCTCAGTTTGACAGGTCTTCTTCCATGTCCATCTTTCCGCGTGCCATTCCTTCCTGTATCTATCCCGCCGCGTGATGGTCCCCTCCTTCCTGTCCATCCTCTTGCGTGACACCACTTATCGTCTTCATCCCTCCACGTGACACCTACCCCCTCCTTTTTATCCCTGTAGCACCTCGCTTCTTCCTCTCCATCCCTCCGCATGACGCCTCCCGCTTCATCTTCCTGCTCTCCGCGTGACACCTCCTCCCTCCCTCTCCATCCCTCCACATGACAGGTCCCTCCTCCCTCTTCATGCCTCCGCGCGACGCCTGCGCGTCACGGCGTCCATCACGGTCGGACCTCGGCGGGCGGTCGGCCAGCGGAAGCCCCGCACTTGTGTCTCGCAGCGCGAGCCGACTGCGCCGGCCGACGTCGACGTTCGGCCGCCGCCGGCCGTCGCCCGCCGCCGCTCGCCGCCGCTCACCTGAGCTTCTGGTGTCGACCGGCCCGCCCTGGCAGGCGCATCGATCCGGCCGGCACGTGCCGCGCCCACGGCACTGCGACACGCTGGGCGGGCCGGGGTGCGCGGCCGCCGTCGACCGGCCGCCACTACCTGGCCCGTAGTGGGGGCAGGCCGGCCGGCCGCCACTACTTGGTCCGTAGTGGGGGCAGGCCGCCCGGCCGCCACTACCTGGTCCGTAGTGGGTGGCAGGCCGGCCGGCCGCCACTACTTGGTCCGTAGTGGGGGCAGGCCGGCCGGCCGCCACTACCTGGTCCGTAGTGGGGGCAGGCCGGCCGGCCGCCACTACCTGGTCCGTAGTGGGTGGCAGGCCGGCCGGCCGCCACTACCTGGTCCGTAGTGGGGGCAGGCCGCCCGGCCGCCACTACCTGGTCCGTAGTGGGTGGCAGGCCGGCCGGCCGCCACTACCTGGTCCGTAGTGGGGGCAGGCCGGCCGGCCGCCACTACCTGGTCCGTAGTGGGGGCAGGCCGGCCGGCCGCCACTACCTGGTCCGTAGTGGGGGCAGGCCGGCCGGCCGCCACTACCTGGTCCGTAGTGGGTGGCAGGCCGGCCGGCCGCCACTACCTGGTCCGTAGTGGGGGCAGGCCGCCCGGCCGCCACTACCTGGTCCGTAGTGGGGGCAGGCCGCCCGGCCGCCACTACCTGGTCCGTAGTGGGTGGCAGGCCGGCCGGCCGCCACTACCTGGTCCGTAGTGGGGGCAGGCCGGCCGGCCGCCACTACTTGGTCCGTAGTGGGCGCAGGCCGCCCGGCCGCCACTACCTGGTCCGTAGTGGGTGGCAGGCCGGCCGGCCGCCACTACCTGGTCCGTAATGGGGCAGGCCGGCCGCTGTTGGCAGGTGGACGCGATTAGGCACGGTCCGGTCTGGCATGCAATGAGCGGCTGCGGAAGACCGATATTGGCGTACTGGGCGCTGTATAACCTAGGCAGTTGATGCGCCCCTAAACCCCAATAACAACAACGATATTGGCGTACGGGTGAGAGGGACGTAGTGGCGAGGAACCGGATCTGGTCTGGCACAGTTTTTTTTTCTTGATGGGACTGGAGGAGGACAAATCATTGATCTGGAATAGCTGGAAGAGGGAGAAGGTTCAGTGAGTGGGCCTGGGGTGTAGTTGGCGACGTTCCCTAAGTATGCAGTGCGTTTGGAGAATGTCGTTGATCATGTTGCTCGCTTGCAGGGACCGATCCAGGAGTTTGCATGGGGTACTCGCCTGAAGGGGTGTCATTTCCTCGTCGGGGTACCGCTGTGGAATTTCCTCGAAATTTGTCGAGCAGGTGGGGGGGGGGCACTCGAGCATGCTGCAGGTGTGCCTATTCATCTGAGAGGAGTCTGAAAATCTGTTGAGAGCGAAGAGGGGTGCACTCTTAACCTCCTTGGAGGGCGCATTTTCCCGGTCAAAGAGGCACCACATTTATGTGGGTGGGGGAGGAAATGCCCCCGGTGCCCCCTGCATCCGCCCTTACTCGCCTGCAAGGCGACCTGGTCGCGTCGTACGTACCTCGATAGCAGCAACAATGCTATTGAGCACAATAACGAAACAAAGTACACACTTCCACCGATTTGTTCAGATGCACAATGACAGAGAATACCAGGACGATCTACAGCCGTGGCACATTGAGTAGATGTGGAGTGGATCGAATGACTTAGATGCACTACGGGACCAGCGGAGGCGCTCCATGTGACAGGAAAACCATCCGTGCCGTAAAATGGAGCAAGCGGGGCGAGTAGCCCGTGAGGGAT
Source organism: Ashinkailepas kermadecensis (assembly GCA_034440615.1). Taxonomy (NCBI): domain Eukaryota; kingdom Metazoa; phylum Arthropoda; class Thecostraca; family Neolepadidae; genus Ashinkailepas; species Ashinkailepas kermadecensis. Next base: position 37,725 of record JAOTOM010003625.1, read on the forward strand.
CGTGCACTTATGACGCAGCCGGGGAAGCACTATGCGTTGTGGAGAAGAACCACCAGAGACAAATGAGCCGACAGTTCGATCCGTCCACTTCAGCTCGCGACGAGAACAGACAACGAGAATGAGAACAGACAACAGCCTCCCTGACCGATGTGTCCAGCCTCCCTGACCGATGTGTCCACTGCACGGGCGCCCTATCCCTGAGTTGTGTTTCAGGATTGATTCGACAGACTGACTGAACCATATCATTGTTGTCTTAGGTGCTGAACAAATATTGGACCCGGCGATATGACGGCGCGTCATTTCTGCCGAAATCTTCTCAGAATATATCGACGTCCGATGCAAAATAATGTGTCATCGTTTAGGTCTAAACTGGATGCTAGAACCGCACAGCAGCTATTGCATCACCTGCAGGGAGGATTTGACATGCTTCTGGTTCTGATCCCGTGTGCGTAGTAACTTTCTAATCAGTCTAAATTGTCATAGTAATTCCTTGGTATGCAAAAGCACAATCTGTGTCATGTGCATAAACGAAGCAAAAGTACCAGGACATATGGGATACTGAACTTACCAACGTACTCTGAATATAATTCTGACAATATCTTTTAAGTCAAGATACCATTCCGAAATAAATTTCGCAAGAAGAGCATGCCTTATGAATTTCGTCACAGGGAGTAGCAACATCGGTCTACTTCTACAATTCTATCCGTGCCGCTTTTAGACTATGTCAGAGAACAGTCAGAGAGCCCCTTCCCACACTGGTATTTGGTAGGCTTGGAGTTGACTCGGTGTATACTTTAGCCTTTTTACAATAATAAATGATTGGCGTTGCAGTCGATGCAATGTCCTTTAAATTCTTCGCTTCATGACCAGAAGCACATAACATCTTTCCATTATTTGCACTAATCACACGTTCTTATCACCTGAGTCATCCTTCTTGTCCTTAGTACCGATATACATTCTTTAATAAGGTGTTCGGTTCATTCTATTGTTACACAAAACAAATTACGAGCGAGAGTGAAACAGGAGCGAGCCACACTCCCGCGAGTGAGAGTGAGTCGCACTCCCGCGAATGAGAGTGAGTCGCACTCCCGCGAGTGAGAGTGAGTCGCACTCCCGCGAGTGAGAGTGAGTCGCACTCCCGCGAGTGAGAGTGAGTCGCACTCCCGACGTCAGTCCGCATGTAGCGCCCGGTCCGGTCAGAGCGCACCCTACTCGGCCCGGTCAGGTCCGACCGTCCCGTTCCCGACACTTTAATGACTTGCTTGTTTCGATGTTTGAAGTTTTACGCTCCTCACTCAAAATTGGACACCGGCTGATTTTGTTCACCGGCTCTCGTCACACGATTTCCCAAAAGTACGCCGAGTCTGTGTTCAAAGGAAGGGCACTGTGACCACGCGCCGCGCTGCGTGTCTCAGCCGCGCCACCCGCCGCGCTGCGTGGCTCAGCCGCGCCACCCGCCGCGCTGCGTGTCTCAGCCGCGCCACCCGCCGCGCTGCGTGGCTCAGCCGCGCCACCCGCCGCGCTGCGTGGCTCAGCCGCGCCACCCGCCGCGCTGCGTGGCTCAGCCGCGCCACCCGCCGCGCTGCGTGGCTCAGCCGCGCCACCCGCCGCGCTGCGTGGCTCAGCCGCGCCACCCGCCGCGCCACCCGCCGCGCCACCCGCCGCGCCAGCCACTTTTCGCCACCTGCTGCTAACGGAAGGAAGTTGCAATGGACCCGAGCTCCCCCGCCGACAACGGACTTGTGCCCAAGTGTGTGTCTGCAGCACGGTGGCCAGGAGCGCAGCCAGATGTGTCTCAGGGATGGGGCGTCGGGGTTAGAGGGCACACAAAAGCTAAAGAGGAGACATTTGCTTGCGCCGAGGAGTTTTCGATAGTCAAATACAAAATAGCATCATGGGAGAAAGCATGCGCTGCTAGCACCGCATATCGCTCCCTTGTCCTCGCTCGTCCAGCCCCCAGTTTATTTGTCGCTCTACTCGCAGTAAATCAATTCCTGTTTTCACTTACTTAGTCTGATTGGCAACGAGGTCGACTCAGAAGCCATGTTTTAGCGTAAGAGCACATGGACAGTCGCAACTGGAGTCATGCATTAGCACCACCCGTTCGTAGGTGTTTTGGACAGACACTCAAAATAGATTATCGGCGTTGCCTACGGCCAAGGGCGTCGCCACCGGGGGGGCAGGGGGGGCAGTCGCCCCCTGCCGTGAAACTGGGGGGCGCCGCCCCCTGAAATTTGAGGAGGCCTCCCATCCGCAAATGCACAGCAAAAAAGGTGAGCAAGGAGGCCGACGGGACAGAAGATCATACTGTCAATGAGGCCTCAAGACTGACGAGGCCCCCAGGAAATATAATCAGGTCTCCATAAGAGACGTAGAACAGAGATTGGAAGGAGGCCCCCAGGACGAAAAGGAGGCGCCCATGACAAAAAGGAGGCCCCAAGACGTAGCACAGAGATTAGGAGGAGGCCCCCAGGAAGAAAAGGAGGCCCCCAGGACGAAAAGGAGGCCCCCAGGACGAAAAGGAGGCCCCAGGACGAAAAGGAGGCCCCAATACGTAGAACAGAGGTTGGGAGGAGGTCCCCAGGATGAAAAGGAGGCCCCCAGGACGAAAGGAATGCACCCAAGGACAAAAAGGAGGCCCCCCAAGACGTAGAACAGAGATTGGGATGAGGTCCCCAGAACGAAAAGGAGGCCCCCAGGACGAAAAGGAGGCTCCTAAGACGTAGAACAGAGATTGGAAGGAGGCCCCCAGGACGAAAAGGAGGCCCCATGACGAAAAGGAGGCCCCCAGGACGAAAGGAATGCACCCAAGGACAAAAACGAGGCTCCCAAGACGTAGAACAGATATTGGGATGATGTCCCCAGGACGAAAAGGAGGCCGACGAAAAGGAGGCCCCTAAGACGTAGAACAGAGATTGGGAGGTGGGCCCCAGGACGAAAAGGAGGCCCCCAGGACGAAAAGGATGCCCCCAGGACGCAAAGGAGGCACCCAAGATGTAGAACAGAGATTGGGAGGAGGCTCCCATGACTAAAAACAGGCCCCCAGGACGAAAGGAAGCCCCCAGAACGAAAGGGATGCACCCAAGGACGAAAAGGAGGCCCCCAAGACGTAGAACAGAGATTTGGATGAGGTCCCCAGGACGAAAAGGAGGCCCCTAAGACGTAGAACAGAGATTGGGAGGTGGCCCTCATGACGAAAAGGAGGCCCCCAAGACGAAAAGGAGGTCCCCAGGACGAAAAGGAGGCCCCCAGGACTAAAAGCAGGCCACCAGGACGAAAAGGATGCCCCATGACGCAAAGGAGGCCCCCAAGACGTAGAACAGAGATTGGGAGGAGGCCCCCAGGACTAAAAGGAGGCCCTCAGGACGAAAAGGAGGCCCCCCAGAACGAAAAGGATGCACCCAAGGACGAATAGGATGCCCCCAAGACGTAGAACAGAGATTGGGAGGAGGCCCCCAGGACGAAAAGGAGGCCCCATGACGTAGAACAGAGATTGGGAGGTGGGCCCCAGGACGAAAAGGAGGCCCCCAGGACGAAAAGGATGCCCCCAGGACGCAAAGGAGGCCCCAAGACGTAGAACAAAGATTGGGAGGAGGCCCCCACGACGAAAAGGAGGCCCCAAGACGTAGAATAGAGATTGGGAGGAGGCCCCCAGGACGAAAAGGGGGCCCCCAGGACGAAAAGGAGGTCCCCAGAACGAAAAGGAAGCCCCAAAACGCAGAACAGATATTTGGAGGAGGCACCCAGGACGAAAAGGGGTCACTCAGGATGAAAAGGATGCCCCCAGGACGAAAAGGAGGCCCCCAGGACGAAAAGGATGCACCCAAGGACGAAAAGGATGCTCTCAAGACGTAGAACAGGGATTGGGATGAGGTCCCCAGGACGAAAAGGAGGCCCCCAGGACGAAAAGGAGGCCCCTAAGACGTAGAACAGAGATTGGGAGGTGGCCCCCATGACGAAAAGGAGGCCCCCAGGACGAAAAGGAGGCACCCAGGACGAAAAAGAGGCCCCTAAGACGTCGAACAGAGATTGTGAGGTGGCCCCCAGGACGAAAAGGAGGCCCCCAGGACGAAAAGGATGCCCCCAGGACGCAAAGGAAGCAGCCAAGACGTAGAACAGAGATTGGGAGGAGGCCCGCAGGACTAAAAGGAGGCCCCAGGACGAAAAAGAGGCCCCCAGAACGAAAAGGATGCACCTAAGGACGAAAAGGAGTGCCCTAAGACGTAGAACAGAGATTGGGAGGTAGCCCCCAGGATGAAAAGGAGGCCCCAGGACGAAAAGGAGGCCCCCAGTACGAAAAGGAGGCCCTCAGGACGGAAAGGATGCCACCGATACGGGCAAGAAGCCACCCAGGTTAGACGAAAAGGCTTCCGATGGGTGGCAGGATAGTCTTAATTTGGAAAACGAGGCCCCCAAGACGGAAGAGGATGCCCCTGCAATTTAAAATTAAGACAAGATAGGGGAGATTTCTCCGGACGCAATAGGGGCCCCAAGACGGGTAAGAAGGTCTCCGCAGGAATGAGAGAAGGCCACCGAGACCAGCCAGATGAGGCCCATATTTTGGAAGAGGAGGACCCTAGAAGAGGAAATCTAGGACTAGGACGCAAAAGCACCCTGCTAAGAGGATAATGAGGCTCCAAACACAGATAAGGAGGCCCCCATGACGTGAGAGGAGGCCCCTAATTTAAAAAAGGAGTCACCTAGGAGAGGGTAGGAGTCCCCAGAAATCAAGAGAGTGTCAAAAATGGCACGGAGGAAACCAGGATTGCAAAGGAGGCCCCAACACCGGAAAGGAGGCCACAGAATATGAGAGGAGGCCCTAAGACGGAAAAGGAAGCCAGTGGATATGAGATGAGGTTTCGGAGACGCAAAAGCAGGCCCCAAACAGGTGAGGTTCCACCGAGATAGAAAAGGACGATCCAGAGACGTGGCAAGAGGCACCTAATTGGGAAGAGAACGACACAAGATTGGAAATGAGACCCCATGATGAACGAGGAGGCCCCTAAAATAGGAGAGAAAGGCCATTGGATAAGAGAAATGGCTCCCAGGCGGAAAAGAAGGCTCGAAGACGGCTAAGAAGGTCCCCGGGAAATAACAAGGCCAATAAGATAGGAAAGGTTGCCAGTAATTTGGCAGAGGAGGCGCCTGGAAGAGAAGAGGAGTCCACCAGGAGATAAGAAACCACCCCTAAGATGGGTAAAGATCGAATCCACACGCAGAGCAGGAGGCCCCAAGACTTGAGAGGAGGCCCCTAATTTGAAAAAGAAGGCCTCTAGAAGAGAAATGAGGCATCTGCCGGACTCGAGAGGAGTCCCTCAAGAAGGAGTAGGTCTCCAGGACCAAATGAGACCCCGAAAACCGGAAAGAGTTCCCAGGAAATGAGAGGATGCCCTTAAGATGGGAGTGGTAGCAGGTATGGAAGAGGTGAGGTTTCCAAAATTGAAGATCCCTCAAAACCGGTAAGGCTTTGCCATGATAAAGGAAGAGGCCCACGAGGCGTGGCAGGAGGCCCCTAATTTGGCAGAGAATGCCCCTCGAAGATGAGAGGAAGCCCCATGCCTTGTTAAAGGGTCCCCAGAATGCAAGAGGAAGCCCTCCAAGACGGGAGAGGAGGAACATTGAATATGGAGGAGGGTAGGACACACAAGGAGACGTCGAAAACCAGTAAAAAGGCTCTAGGAAATGAGACGAGACCCTTAAGACGCGACAGGAGGCCTATAATTTGCAAGAAGAAACCATTAGAAATAGTAGGAGTCGTATCTGGGTACTTTAAAATCACGATATGGGCCCCAAAAGATCCGGCGGGGCCCCCGCAAATTATGCTGAGCCCGGGGTACCAAAAATTCACGCCCGGACCACCACAATCATGCCAGGGGCACGACAGGTCGTACCGTGCTCCAACAGTCTGATTGGGACCAAAACAAATGAAGCCGGAGCAACGAAAAACAATCCGGACATGGATAATAACTTTGGGGGCCCAACAATGACGCCAAAAGCACCCAAAGCGCATTGGACCCCCAAAAAGTGTCGAGGCCGCTATAGCTCGCGCTAGGGATCCAAGAGAATGACGTCGGGGCCCAAAAGATCACATTGGACTCAAAAAAGTCGCGTCGCAGCCCTTGAAAATCACACTAGAGGCCCAGAAGGTCGCACCGGGGCCCCAAAAGTTGCAGCTGCCCCAAAAATCAATCCTTAATCGGAATGTCACTCTGGGACAAAAAAAAACTCCTTCAGTGGCCGCAGTGCTATGTCAAAGGGGCAAATGCCCCCTCCATCCTGAGAGGGATAAGCTCCCAAGAATCGTGCCGGGGCCTGAAAAATCCCGCTGGGACCACCAAAATTCGCGTCGGTCCACCAGAATTCGCGTATGGGTCTCCAAATAAACACGGCGAGCCCCGGAAAACTCGCTCCGAGGCCCGAAAAATTGCAACAGGAACCGCCAAAATCGCGTTGGGGCCACAGCTAAATACAACGCGTCCCACAAACTCGAACCAGGCACCTCAAATATCGCGCTCGGGACCCACAATTCCCATCGGTAGTCCCGTCGAGGCTCTAAAAATTGGCGTCTTGGGCCACACGTAAGCACAGTGTAACCACAAACACCGGATCGGTATCCGAAAAAATCAAGCTGGAGCCCTCCAAAATAAGGAGGGATTCCAACAACTAAATGCCCAGGTTAAAAAAATGGCTCTGGAGCACCGAACATATCAGATGCCATCACAAATTGCATACGGCACCGAAAAACAAACCGGATCTCGAACAATCGAGGTGGGATGCAAAAACATGGCTCCAAGGGCTCGAGAAATCAGGCCGGGATTCGGACTTTTAAAAAATCAGAAAAGCTTCACAAAAATCGTATTGAGCCCAGAAAACTGGGGTTGGGTCTCCGGAACCATGCGCCTAGGCGCGATAAGCCTCTCTGGGACCTAGAAACATCGTACCGGAGCCCCAAAATTGTACTGGGGCCCCACAACTGTGCGTCAGAAGCCCAAAATAGACACATCGGGACCCTAAGAGCACAACGGGGGCCGAAAATACAACTGGCCCTCCAAAGCGCACAGAGTCTCACAAAAAGCGACAGGGCCTTAACACATGCGTTGCAGCCATAAATATACATACCGGGAGGTCTAAAAAATATACCGGAAGCTCTCAAGGCACACAGGGGTCATGATAACGCACAAGGACCTGCAAAAGTGGTTGAGGCCGCAAAAGGCAACATGCTTCCAAAACAAACAAAAAGACCGGGCGCTAAATAAACACATCGGGGTCTTCGAGAACGCCATGACACGTTAAAAAAAACCTCGGTGCGCAAAAATGCAACAAACCATAAAACGAGCAGGGGGTTCGAAAATGTTTTAGGCCCCTAACAAAAATGGATTGGAGCCATAATACACAATCATAGAGCAAGAAAGACACAATGGGTCCAAAAAGAATGCTGAGGCAGGGCCTCGGTTCGGTAGCCAATCTGGGAGGATAGCAGCAAAGATATGAAGTGCATCAAACCTCAGCGGAAACCGCATTTCATGACTACCAGAAAATGTGGAAAGTAGGAAACTAATGATCGAATTTAATCAATCGACTTTTCGCAGCGAACGCCCATACGAAGCATTCCACACGTCAAACATGGCGCAATTGTATCATGTGGCAGCAATTAGCAAAACGCAGAAGACCTCGCAGAGGCCGTAGCATCGCACGAAGTGTGGCGAATGCACCGAATACGAAAGATGGGCGTGCACGTGCACTGACGTTGCCTTCGTGGCGACCGGGTGCTATGAACTGCCATGCCTGAAATTGTGAAATTTTGTAGTTTAAAGTGGTGGGTAATACATTTTAAATTGAAGTTGTGGGCCTAATACACCTTCGAAACACTGCTCATTTTAGGGCTTTGTTGCTTTTTTGTGCACCGAGTATGTTTTACGTGGCAGGGCGTTTTCGAAGATCCTGATGTGTTTATTTAGCTCCCGGTCGTTTTGTACGTTTTGGAACCATGTTGTCTTTTGTGGCCCAGCCTCTTTTTCAGGCACTTGTGCGTTCTCATGGCCCCTGTGCGCCTTGCGAGCTTGCAGTGTATTTTTTGTCGAGCCCCCGGCATGTTTATTTAGGGCTGCAACGCATGTTTTAAGGCCCTATCGCTTTTTGGGAGACTCTGTGCGCTTTTTGGAAGGTTAGTTGTATTTTCGGGCACCGTTGTACTCTTAGGGTCCGGCTGTGTATATTTAGGGCTTCTGATGCACATTTGTGGGGCCCCAGTACGATTTTGGGGCTTCGGTGTGATTTTTGCTGGGTCCCAGCGCGACTTATCGCGCCCAGGCGCGTGGTTCCGGGGACCCAACGCCAGCTTTCTGTGCTCAACGCGATTTTTGTGGATCTTTTCTGGGTTTTATGTCTGAATCCCGGCCTGATTTTTCGAGCCTCTGGCGCCATGTTTTTGCATCCCACCTCGATTTTTCGAGATCCGGCATGCTTTTCGGTGCCATACGCAATTTTTGAAGGCATCTGGAGAAAAATGTTCGGTGCTCCAGAGCCATTTTCCTGATCCGGACATTTATTTGTTGGAATCTCTCCTTTTTTGGAGGGCTCCAGCTTGAATTCTTGGGATACCGATCCGGTTTTGTGGTATAGGTGTAATTTCAGCAGTGTGAGGTAACTTATCAAGGTACCAAAAGAAAACCTTAGAACCGGGTGGTGGAGTTAGGGTTGAAATCCGACCAATCAGAAACCATAGTGGTAGATTAGGCCCCTCCACAGGACAATTTAGTTGATGACTAATTATATTATTTCGAAATGTCCCCTTTGACAAAATAGCGGTCGAAATCCAAGGACTTTTTAATGGGCGTAGGTGCCTCCCCCTCCCCTGCAAATCCGTTTGCCCCCTCCTGCTTGACGCAAATATAGGTACTCCACTGGTCCCTCAATAATTTTCCGAAACACACGCCCATTGGGCAAAACCAACATTGAGGGGACAAATTACCCCTCACAAGCATACAATACAACATCCATGCCCCATATAAAATGGGATGAATGATGTTTTTAAATGCATTTTCTTCCAACAAACTTCTTTTCTGTTATTACAGCCTGCATGATTAGAGCTTCCCAGCTTCCATACCTTCTCAGTCATTTACAAAACGGTACAGCACAGCGAAAACGATGGGCGTAACGGCCTGGAATTTGAAGGTTTGGATTATGTATGCACTGACATTGTTGCATTGTTGCATTGTCATTTATGCATTGCTGTTCAATCCTTGTTCTTGCCGCGAATTTATTCGCTGAGGATATATTTTAGCTCGTGTAACAGTTGCCTTGCAGCCAGCACCAAATGCTATAAAAATAAACAAATTCCTAAGATGGCGCTCAGAAAACCAATGCAATCCACTTCTCGTTGTCACCTTTGCGAAATTGTCGTCCTTTGACTGATAAATCATCGTTCAAGCTTTGCTTATGACATCAAGCTGGTGGGAATAAATAACAATAGTGATGAATCTAGCTATATTCAGTTAGACTTGGAGGACTTAAAAGTGGGTTGATCAATGGCAGATATCTGTAAGATATGCTTAGCACCAGCCCCGTCAGCTCGCTGCAATCTAGAGGCCAGCGGGAAGATTCGAGAAAGCATTGAGACGTTGGTTTGTTTTGGCACTTATGTATTTATCTAAATATTACTTATTTATACCCTGGTATGACCCAGTTTTCAGCGAAAATTATTAGTGCTATTGCGTTTTGAGTAAATAATGCACCATGCCAAGAACAAACAAAACACAAATATCAAATCATGTTCCCCATTCTCGAACCATAGTAAGAGCCTGAAAACAATATGAGACCCTAACACAATGGAGGCCCCCTTTCGTGGAACAGGAGGCCCACTTCCGACCTTGCCCCCCCTGGAAGAATTTCGTGGCGACGCCACTGCCTACGGCAGGAAATTCTGACATGGCTTAGTCAATGCAACGTAATGTGGTTCCTCGATCCTCGGGACATGTTTCTGTTAATGCCATTAGGTACCCAGCACTCCAGTAAACCACTGAGCTTGCTGCTTTCATCAATGTGCGTGACTCATACGGGGAGGAAATGTCATCACCATAATATAATGGCTTAGGCTCATGCCACTATGACAAAACTATGCTAAGACTATGACGTTCCCTTCACGTGTTCCTCCAGGTGTACAAGACAAAAAAATCACAGCTGCGATCCGACTCGACTTCGCGCAACTCGGCCTGACTCGACCGTGAAGGTTCTGAAATCCTCGTACCTTATTGTTGTATTGCTGCAGCGCTTCAAGTCCGAAGTTTCCTGGAATTTCGCATTGAAGTTTCACATGCCTAGAATAAGACCTCCTAATTTTGTTTTCTGCCTGCTTTCATCACATTATTTCGGGTGAAATATTTGCAGTCTCCATTCAGAAAGAGTATTTTGTAACTGCACCTGTCATGCCCGCGCAGGTAGCCGCGCGTATTTGGACCGCTGCCGGCCACGTTGTTGGTTACGTGACGTCACGTAATCTGCGCGCTCGATGCCGACAGATGGGCTGGCTCAGTGCCAGCTTGATGCCAGATGTCTCACTGAACGCTTGCGTGCTGCAGACACTGACGCGGGCAGCTGTTACAAATCATGTCATAGCAATATCTTATTTCTACAGTAGAATGTGGTGTATTTGCAGTTAACATACGCGCAGTGCAGTCGGCAGCGGGCCTCGATTTCAGCGCGAGCGCAGTCAATTTCTGCTCTGACGGATTAGCTGTTGATCCGAGTATGGTAGCATTGCGGGCGCTATTTCTTGAATTGGGCTACTCCGCCGTGTATGTTGCGCGTATCTCAAATTCGAATGCACGATTTACTTAAAGCATGGCCATCAGCAACAACAGAACTCCTTTCCATAACAATGAACCACTCCCTAACCAATAGAAAGCCTTTCTCTGGCCTGCCTCGTACCATTACGCACATCCTGCACCTTCAATAACCAACTGAAAGTGGTTCCCTTCTCCATTCACAGTAAATGTCAGCGCAGGTACGCAGACCGCATTGTGCCCCGCGTACCTGTCGTGGTGGTGTGTTGTGCTGGGTTGTGGTTCAGTTGGGCGACCATGCAGCTCCCCCCCCCCCACTCCCGGCACGCAGACCCTGCCATACCGCTATTGGCCGATCGATGGCGACCACGGGTGCTGGGCCGTCATGTTCATGTGATGCCTGGTTAGATGGCTCCCTGATGTCTGGCTAGTTGTCTCTCCTGATGTCCGATGAGGTGTCTCCCTGATGTCCAGTCAGGTTAGTTGTCTCTCCTTGATGTCCTGATGTCCAATGAGGTTGCTCCCTGATGGCCGTTCAGGTGGCTCCCCTAATGTCCAGTCAGGTTGCTCCCCTGAGGCGCGGTCAGGTTGCTCCCCTGAGGCGCGGTCAGGTTGCTCCCCTGGTGTCCAGTCAGCTTGCTCTCCTGATGTCCGATGAGGTTGCTCCCCTGATGGCCGTTCAGGTGGCTCCCCTAATGTCCAGTCAGGTTGCTCCCCTGAGGTGCGGCCAGGTTGCTCCCCTGGTGTCCGGTCAGCTTGCTCTCCTGATGTCCGATGAGGTTGCTCCCCTGATGTCCGTTCAGGTGGCTCTCCTGATGTCCGCTCAGGTTGTTCCCCTGTGGCGCGGTCAGGTTGCTCCCCTGCAATGTCGGGTCAGCTTGCTCCCCTGCAATGTCGGGTCAGCTTGCTCCCCTGATGTCCGATGAGGTTGCTCCCCTGTCATGTCTAGTCAGGTTGCTGCCCCGATGTACGGTCAGATGGCTCCACTGAGGCGCGGTCAGGTGCCTTCCCTGGTGTACGGTCAGGTGTCTCTGCTGATGTCTGGTGAGGTGGCTTCCCTGGTTTCCGATTAGGTGATTCCTCTGATGTCTGGTCAGGTTGCTCCCATGAGGCGCGGTCAGATGTTCCCTGATGTTCAGATAGGTGGCTCCCCTGATGTCCGGTGAGTCCCATCCCATCAAGTTCGACCATGTGGCTGCCCTCGTGCGGTTTTCAGAACCGGCGGCTCCTAATCGATCAGATGAAGACCATTTCCAGCATGCTAAGTAATTTCATGCACAATCGCGCAGCAGTATTATAACACCCTTCCCTACCTTCCTATGCATTTCTTACATCCCGTGTGTAGGCAACTCGTGGTCGCTTGGTCTTATTTCGTGCGTAAGCCGTGTACTGTCGCCATTTTGTTGCACGGAACGGTTGCAGGGTAGCCGAACTACCAATCTGCCAACAAAATTCGAATCGCCAGAAATAATCCCAGCCTGGTGACACCAGATTAGAAGAAAACACTGCGTCCTCAACCAGCGCGCTCACGTGGTGAGATTCTGTCAGTTGTGTCAGACTGCCAGAGTGCTTATTTGTCGGCGGCTTATTTGTCCCCGAATGCAGCGTTTCGGCCTCCGGCCGGACCAGCTCTGCCACAGTCGGGCGGAGCGCTCCAGCGCGCCACTTTTGTCTCGCAGCGTAGCGCCACCGGTTGCGCGTGCAGTCACGTCGAGCCGGGATTAGACCGGCCGCGGCCACGGCGATCAGCGGGCGTCACGTGTGCTCTCAACTGCCGCCGACCGCCGACCGCACCGTCACGTGTGCTCCCACTGCCGCCGACCGCCGACCGCACCGTCACGTGTGCTCCCACTGCCGCCGACCGCCGGCCGCACCGTCACGTGTGCTCCCACTGCCGCCGACCGCCGGCCGCACCGTCACGTGTGCTCCCACTGCCGCCGACCGCCGGCCGCTGTACCGCCGACCGCACCGTCACGTGTGCTCCCACTGCCGCCGACCGCCGGCCGCACCGTCACGTGTGCTCCCACTGCCGCCGACCGCCGACCGCACCGTCACGTGTGCTCCCACTGCCGCCGACCGCCGGCCGCACCGTCACGTGTGCTCCCACTGCCGCCGACCGCCGACCGCACCGTCACGTGTGCTCCCACTGCCGCCGACCGCTGGCCGCACCGTCACGTGTGCTCCCACTGCCGCCGACCGCCGACCGCACCGTCACGTGTGTGCTCCCACTGCCGCCGACCGCCGGCCGCACCGTCACGTGTGCTCCCAACTGCCGCCGACCGCCGACCGCACCGTCACGTGTGCTCCCACTGCCGCCGACCGCCGACCGCACCGTCACGTGTGCTCCCACTGCCGCCGACCGCCGACCGCACCGTCACGTGTGCTCCCGCTGCCGCCGACCGCCGGCCGCACCGTCACGTGTGCTCCCACTGCCACCGACCGCCGGCCGCACCGGCTGCACCGGCTGCACGCATCAGTCTCAAAGCGTGGCGTGTCGCGTTGCCGTTGCCGTTGCCGTTGCCGTTGCCATGCCTGGCCAGCCGCGGCCGTGCCGTCCCGTCGTCGGCACATAATTGGACGGCGAGGACTATTTGTGTAGCAGTGGCGTGTCGCCGAAATTGAAGCAGTGAGCATTGCGCGTAGAGTTGGCCGTCCGCCGTGGGGCTGAATGAGTCGCGTCCACGCTCCTGGACGGCTCACGTGCGCGGCGCGGCGCGGCGTCAGGTCGGCGGCGTCAGGTCAGCGGCGTCAGGTCAGCGGCGTCCGATCGGCGTCAGGTCGGCGGCTGGCGACGGCTGAGGCGAGCTTTGCCGCAAGCCCGGCGCCTAATGATATTGCGTGCGTCGCGGTACGTCGCGGTACGTCGCGGTACGTCGCGGTACGTCGCGGTACGTCGCGGTACGTCGCGGTACGTCTCTGTGCGTCGATATACGTCGCGGTACGCCTCTGTGCGTCGATATACGAGCAAGTGAGGTGAGCCGAATACGTCGATCTCGGCTTATCTCTCCATGTGGTGCACTGCAATCATAGTCGGACGACGGAGACGTAGCCGGGTGCAGCAGCCATGTAGATCATATTGAATGTTCGGACAGCCTTGAACTACCCTCGACGTGTAGCCCGCTGTTCAAGTGACCGCCATTTGGTAGAACAGTTCTGAAATGTTAGCTACATTTGGTCTCCAGCCCATATCCATAGATTGCTTTTATATCATCGGCTTTTTGTGGGGCACCACTTCCTGCTATTTCTGAACGAGCAGACTGTACGTCCCTCGAGCCGACTGTGTCCACATTAGCAACTGCATCTGAAGTGCATAACCATCTCAGAATAGTGACCGAGTTTAATTCCAGTAAAAGCCTGTTGGAAAATGAGCCCGACTTCGTGAATTGATACTAATGACTTACAGAACACTGGTGGCTTGGGAGACCTTCATAGCACAAAGCTTGCTTTAGAATAGCAGGAAAACATATTGCATTACCTGATCGTGTACACCATATCCATACATATGATTGTAAGCCCCCATGTGCGAATAAGACGCTTTATAAAAGACGCTTTATGAATAAGACGCGAATAAGACACTTTATGAATAAGACGCTTTGTGCGGATGAGAAGTGATGCCTATTAATTTTTTTTTCCAGGTTTGAAAGAGTTCTCAAATGCTTCAAACTACATTGAGCTCGCTTTGCTACTATTCGTACCAAACACAGCCATTATGCTGAGGAAAAATGTCAGGAGCGCTGTGTAATGCATGACTTCAGCAAGCCCAGTAATATACACCCTGCTATTAAATGGAGCCTCATCCCAGAAGAGTTAGCAAGAATACACGTGTCACCATGCGCAACTTCATTGCCACAAACACTACATGTTTCACATCGAATCTGCTACCATCATCCAGTTGATGTCCGCTTTATAATACCACAGTTATCACCAAGGTAAATCAAATGGTTTTGGCAAGATTAGCGCATTCTTTCCTCCGCTCGACAGCCACACCACTTGCTAGTTGTACCACCCGCACCACTTGTTTGTTGTACCACCCACACCACTTGCTAGTTGTACCACCCACACCACTTGTTAGTTGTTGAGTCACTTGTGGAGTGCGGTCGTCTCGACTCCCGCTTCTTGTCAGCCATTCGGTCCCCGTGAGTACGGCTCACGGGGAGCCGTACTCACGGGTTCATCTGGCGGAGAACAACACCTAGCGGAGAGCAAAACATGGCGCAGCACAACACCTGGCGCAGAACAACACCTGGCGCAGAACAGCACCTGGCGCAGAACAACACCCCTGGCGGAGGCAACACGCGTGTCGGGTGCAGTTGCCGGGATGGTGGTGGGATAAGCCGTGCTGCGTGTTGCCACGATATTGGTAGCCTGCAGGTACACACCAATGCCAACACTGCCGCCGCCGCTGTGAAGTGTTGCCAGTTGTTGATACTGCAATTGTGTTTGGAGCGACCGCTGCACAAGTGCCCTACGCGGCGTACACACTGGGGAGGGGGAGGGGGGGGGGAGCGTGGCTAGTTGAAGTTGCTATTACACGTCGCACTCCGAGTGAACTGTGACGATATGATCGTCTAAATTGGAATTGGGTGATGCGACTCGGAAGAGCAGGCGCGCCTTGCGCCGTCTCTTGCTGTGGAGTAACACTGCTTGTGAGGTGACGGTCGTGCTGCCCTTTAGCGTGGCATCAGCTGAGTGACAGCGGTGCGGTGCCGACGGCGCCCTGCTCACTCTATGCTAACAACTACGACGCTGGGCCAGCGTGCTAATTGCGGCAATGGTATCAGCACCGTGCCGCTCTTGACCGAAAATTGCGTTTTCCGGCGCGAAGATTGCGAAAAATAGGGTGGACTGGCTAATGAGCGCCCACCAGCCCGATTGCGCCACGCGCCATTATCGCCTAATTGAGGCAGCTGATTGCCAGATAAAATAAATAATTAATGGCAGGTCGGCATGGCTGCAGGTTTGATCCTTCCGTCTTTCTCTCTGGCAGCGGTACAGTCGTGAGGTCATCCCGTGAAGTTTTGGTGCATGTCTGAAATATTGTCCTGGCTCGTGTTACCCGTGCTATCAATGCCGTGAAACAAAATTGATGCTACACAGTACCTGAGCTGTGGAATTACCCTTCATGTTTAACCAGCAGAGTGGTGTTCGTTAGCGTTTTATAATTCCTCGGCCAGCTTTGTAATGGTAGAAACATTTTCCTGCCATAGGCTGTCAGCCTCTGCCTGTCAAGGTGGCAGGCAGAGGTTGACATGACAGGCGCGTCGGTTGGCATTGAAAATGTCTCCCGTTCCGAAGTTAGGACAGATCAAAGTCGGACCATGCCTTTAGCCGAATATCATTTGAGACCTGGCTTGAAACCTTTCGCATCAATTACCTAATATAAATGGGACAAATGTTGAACATGTGTGTATGAGTAGCCGACCACATCAAAACACAGAAATAGCTACATGGCACGGCGAATTGAACCTAGAACAGGTGACAAGATGAAGCCCAAAATTTGGATATTTGGAGATTTTGACATGCAGTATCACCCAAGCTGCATATTTCATACCGAAACGGAAACCGTGCGATAGGAAACAGTGCCATCTAAACGTGCGCCAAATGTGAAGTGAATATCGCATCAGGTGGTGTCTCACGACAATACTACACCTCAGACTTGTGCAACGGGTGCGAGGCGGCCGACCGGCCTGCTGGCCTGGAGGCTCTCGAACCTTGTGCCGCTCAACCTGACCTGGAGGGTTAACAGTAAGTGATACAGGTATATACCGAAGTCGTTGTTTGAGCTTAAGTATGGGGCTATGGTGATGATCTTCTTTCTCAATCCCATACAGAAGAAAGTTAGTGAGGGTAGCAAAGCTTCGATCGCTCTGCTCGCGTTGCACTGCGATCTCCTGGGGGATAACATTCTCCATCCCCATGTTTATGTCGACACTTCATTTTCCATGTGTGTATGCAGAAACAAATTCTCATAGGTCATTTTGCATCTTAAACCATGACGTCATAAGTACCTAAATGTCGATTCGGTGGCCAGGACATTCTTCCCTACATTTAGAGTTCCGTCTCTGCTGTTGGGACTTTCAAGCAAGGCACGTCTGTAGTTTTACACTGTAATTCATCCCTACCGGGATGTGCAGCGACACAAAGACCACCAAAGATCATATTAGGTGAACTCATGGTCTTGACGTCGGTTCATTTTGGCGTGATTGCCAATTTTGATGAACTCTAATAGCAATTACACCAATATGAAGCAACACATTTAAGCTAAGACTGTTGCAAATTATCCTGCATAACACGCAGACCAATTTGTGAGTGAAAAGACTGACCATATTTCACTGGGATTGATTGTATTTTCCCTCTTCTGACCTGACATGAGCTTGAACGTCGTGAGAACAAATGGACGCCTTTCTGAATAGCGAGGGCGAGATAATTAAGACGCTTGTTCGCGATGTTTCAAAGCTGTACGACCATCATTACGTGACCTAGTGGTGATGGAAGATTCAGAAAATATTTATCAGAAAGAAATGAAAATGTCATGCGAAAACTTCGGAACATATCAATTTGTTGACCCAGTGATGTCATAGGTGACGCTAAACGCGTCATGAGGAGTATTTTTGATGAGATGAACCAGGCGTATCCACTGCCACATCCACTATCCACACACATTGTCATTCCATTGCACACACACACACACACACACGCACGCACGCACATACACACACACGCACACACACACATACACACACACACACACACACACACACACACACACACACACACACATATATATATATATATATACACGGGATGGGCACAAGCCTCCCCTCCGCTGGATGTGACTCCATGGCCGAGATGAGACACCACACTCCAAGGAAGGGTAGAATGTATTCCCTTCCTCAGATACGTCACATAGTTGAGCCAAGGCACCACACTCCACGGAAGGGTAAAATTCCTCTCCTTACATTGCTGCGTTACATAGCTGAGCCAAGGCACCACACTTCAGGGAAGGGTAAAGTCCCTCCCCTTACTTCGCTGCGTCACAAACTACATGGGGACACTGACTTGTCTATCGGAAGGGTAATTTCTACAGGGGCGGGTGCGGATCGAACTGATAGGCCTGCGATTGTGTTGCCGAACTCACATCATCAGTCTCATTCACAGTGGCCAAATCAGTCTCATTCACAGTGGCCAAATCCTTTCCTACTTCTGCATCATTTCAATATTTAAGCCATGCAGAGGTGAACTTCGTTGTCTTCTGATTGGGGATGCGAGTTCGGGCAATCTGCGAATAGCGTGACAAGGTCGCCAACCGAGCAGCCTGCCAACTACGTGGGTCAGTGTGTCCGACTGTGTCTGTTACCTCATTCACACACTACCCGGCCGCCACGTCGCAGCGGCTGCATTACTGCCGACGTGCCTAACTCCGTTCCCTTTTCCCGGTGTGCCTCGAAACTTCTCCAAGATACTTGGATCGCACCCGAGAAAAGCGTGAGAGGCATGTCGCGAACGCACATTTAAATACGTTCTTGAATGTGTCCCAGGAACGAAAGCAAAGAAAAGAAGAGTTCCATGGAACTAAAAGATACAGGTTTGATGAATATTGCGAGAAAGGTGCATGCATGTTCTGTAGAGAGCGGGTGATTGGTTAGAGAAAGATCTGGCTTCAGCGCCGTAGCTGGAAGAAAGTGTGCAAGAACACTAGAGTAATGGATCACGAAATACAGATCCGTGTGTGATCCGTGTATTGCTTAGATATTGTACTGTGAATCATTTTCGTTATTTTGCAATATAATATTGGTGGCGGGCGTCGCAGTCAAGAAACCTCGCTACGAAGGGAGGGATAGAAGGAGAGGGAGAGAGGGAGAGGTGAGAGGGTGAACAGGAGAAAAAAAAACATTACTCATGACTGTGGTAGCCCAACACCCGAATGAAATCCTTATCTGTGCACGCTAGCTAGAAACCAATGCCATATGGCGAAGCACATATGCCATATTATTTCTGGATATCGAAATATGAGAAGCCTCTCGAAATAACTTCTCGTAATGTGTAGTTGAAAGGCGATTAAATTGCTCCATTTCTGAACCAAGTTATTTCTTTGCATCGCCGCGGTCCTTCGCTATCCCGCATAGGAGTATCTTCATTTCCGGACCTGATGCAGCTACAAAACGATGTTCCCGAATGCCACACGTGAATCGGCCTTCAGTGGGTGGGGATAGCCAGCTGCAGCAGACGGTGTCCGGCCGCGCCGCTCCGTGTCAATAACGCAGGCGGCTGGACGACGCCCGGCACGTCGCAAAATACTGCCAGCTCTGCGACGTCACGCGCTGGCTTCGGACAGGAAGTGCAGCACGCAGGGCCTGAAGAGAGCCCAGTCTCAGTAAACAGCGGGCAGTGGAGACCCGGGCCGCTTGCTGACTCATCCGAAAAGAGCCACAAGAACCGTGCGACGCAGCAGGCATCGCTCCCACGAGCCGACCACGCGGCAGGCCGACGACACCCGAAGCTCGGCTGGTGTGTGGTTCCGAGCCACGCTCAGCTCAGCATCGACGTGGTCGCCACACCACACGCTGCCACACCACATTGCCACTTCATTAGGAGACGAATGTCGATGACCGGTGGCAGGGGTACTCGCAAGTGATACACGCTACGAAATATAACGGAGCATGGTTTATATATCAAATTGACTTTTACACAAACAGCTGCGCTGAGGCACGGGGCAGCGCTGTGCCGTGCGAAACCCAGCAGTCAACGCAGTCCGAGCTTGAACAGTGGACCGCGTGTATGGTGGGACACCACCTCGGTGACGCCGTCGGCTAATGCGTCTGACTTGTGTGACACCCCTGATGTCTGGTCTGGGGCAGACTTTTCCTCGGTCGGCTCCTACTCAGGAGATGACAGTGGCCGGAGAGTGTTCGCTGTGCCGCGGGACTAACGCTGACCGCCCAAGCCCGGCGGGATCTGGTCCACGGGCATGGCCTACCTTTACACAGGGCATTCGGTCGTGAAAACAAGGCTGTCTCGCAAGGGTGCCAAACAATCCAACCTCTTCCGTGTACGTAGTGTGTGCATGCTCGTGTGAATGAGCGCGCTACACACGCACTGAGTAGAGGGCCCACACATATTTATTGAAAAAGGGACGCGCGTGGCGGCCGGGCGACTGGTGCTTGCGATATTTTCTGGTAGGCTCAGGAACCTTATGAACAGGCCGAGTTCCAACGAATAGCCCTCCCCCTCCACCACTGTCATGGCCGTCAGCGGTAACATGCAGCTCGAGCAGCCTTCTTCACAGCCTCAGTTAACAGGGAGGGGAAGCTTTGTGGCCGACTGCGGACTGCTATTTCATTAGACGAGAGGTGACACTTGAACGGGACACACGTAACGCTGTCGCCAGTTCTCGGAAATATTTAAGTCCATATAGGCCGCCATGCATCTCTAATTAACATCGGTCTGTCACTGCTGACACCTCTGTATGTAGGTCCTTCACTGCTGACACCTCTGTATGGAAGTCCGTCACTGCTGACACCTCTGTATGTAGGCCCGTCACTGCTGACACCTCTGTATGTAGGCCCGTCACTACTGACAACTCTGTTTGGAGGTATGCCACTGCTGACATCTCTGTATGGGGGTCTGTCACTGCTGACACCTCTGTATGGAGGTCCGTCACTGCTGGAACCTCTGTATGTAGATCCGTTACTGCTGACACCTCTGCATGTAGGTCCTTCACTACTAACACCCCTGTATGGAGGTCCGTCACTGCTGACACCTCTGTATGTAGGTCCGTCACTGCTGACACCTTTGTATGTAGGTCCGTCACAGCTAACACCTCTGTATGTAGATCCGTCACTGCTGACACCTCTGTATGGAGGTATGCCACTGCTGACATCTCTGTATGGGGTCTGTCACTGCTGACACCTTTGTATGTAGGTCCGTCACAGCTAACACCTCTGTATGTAGGTCCGTCACTGCCGATACCTCTGTATGGAGATCCGTCACTGCTGCCACCTCTGTATGTAGGTCCGTCACTGCTGACACCTCTGTATAGAGGTCCGTCACTGCTGACACCTTTGTATGTAGGTCCGTCACTGCGGGGACGAATGGTCTAGGGGTAAGATGCTAGTCTCACAATCGAAAGGTTGTGGGTTCGAGTCTCACCTGTCGCTACTCTTCGCCAACGACCAATCGGCGTGAGAGATTGGCGACGCTACATGACTCAACGGTCGACGTGTCGTAAAACCAATAACCAACTAAGGTCCGTCACTGCTGACACCTTCTGTGATTTCGCTGCCGGCACCTCTGTGGAGTCGGTATGTCGTTGCCAACACCACATATTTCTGTCTAACATCATTATGTCGCTGGCGACAGGTTCTCCAGCGACAACCCGTTCTACAGCAACATCGACAGCATGCCAGACATCCGGCCGCGTCGCAAGTCGATCCCGCTCGTGTCTGAGCTGGTGAGCATTGCCGCGTCCTGAGGTCGGGGGGTGACAGTGTCCCATGGGTGGTGATGTCGCGGGCACGTCTGCCCTGCACCGCCGCCTCAGGGGGGGGTGACAGTGTCCCATGGGTGGTGATGTCGCGGGCACGTCTGCCCCGCGCCACCGCCTCATTAGATAGCTGTGGTGAGGTCGATTGCTGGGGCCAGAACGGTTACCGAGGCGGGGAGGGAGGTGGGGAAACCAGGAACGAGGTGGGATGGAGGTGTGTGGGGTGGGGTGTTGCTGACTGAAGATACTCGGAGTGGGTAATGTCGATGCACTCGGAGATAACTGACGCCGTGAGAAGTACTGGCATGGCTGCTGGTAGATTCTCTGGTTACTGACAGAGAAACATTTGAGGGGCACAGGCTAACAGAAATGTGATGAACCTCCTGGAAGTAGGAAAATGAATATGAATGCTAAATGATCAATAAATGCATGATCAATGAAAGAATCAATGATCAATGGTAAGCTATAAGTGGAAGAAAATGGTATGACAAAATTAACCTGAGATAGGTCTACGACCACTTTTTTTGTGCATGTATGGTTTTGGATTAATCCTTGGATAACAAATAGTTATTGTATGCACCTATTGTGAAGATGACGAAAATATTCAGGTGTCTATGCAAGATAAAGGGAGGCTAAAGTTTTGATAAGCACCAAAGTAGAAAAGTAATTAAGGCTTAAGGACATCTATTTAGTCTTTGCATTATGGGATAATTATAAATCAGTTGGTCATGATGGTACACTGACTCGCTGCAAACTTTCCAGTTCCTGGAGCTCGTTTGCTGCGGAACGTTTTAATTGTACATCCACCCATCATGTCCCACCGTGTTCTAATTAATCATTAATGAGAATAGATTCTACGCGGGGCCCGTAGTGGTTGCCAATTAAAGAAAAAGACTGGCCATATGGGCAGAATATCAACACCGAATTTCAAGAATGAGTTGCAGGTTTGGATAACCTAATGAAGAAAGCTAGATGCGAACACTTCTGGCAATGTCATTATAAACGCCATAAGAGATCCTGTTCTTTATCCAGACATGCGGGATGGTATTCTATGTACGGCGGTATATACGCCATATTGTGCTGAAGGAGGGCTTCCGGCAGTAAATGTGTGCATGTGTGAAGCATTCTTGTCGTACTTTATGCATACATGTGATGGATACCTCCGTGCGTCAATGTTCATACAACATATATCCGAACCGTTGGTCGACTAATACGTGTGATCATGTTGTAACATTACATGGACATGCATGACATAATTCGGGCAAGTGTACAACTCCTTAGTTGTACACCAGCATAACGCTCTGTTAGGGATGCTGCACGAGCGGGGGCGAGAGGCAGGTCTCTTACATTGCAAACACATGGTTGGGCACCATGTTGCGGCAGGAACCTTGAGTACCATCGCCGTCTGCGCCCTCGCACAACATACATTAATGCGCTATGCTTACATACACTATGCCGAATTGTTAACTTAGCAAAGATGCTACAGTGTGTCACGGCCCTGTTTATCTCGCAGCCTTCTCGCTCAGTTTATGCGCGGCACCCTTCATTCCAATAACACCGATTACATAGTCACCGGACCTCAGGGCACTCTGCAAGTGACGTGACATGACGACATAGCCACGTGACCGGTGGCTAGATTTGCATGGCTACCAGTGCGAACACGATAATGCAGCCACAAACTCCTCCTTGGACAAAGATTGTGATTAACTCAGAGGAAATATCGGCACAAAATATAGCCCAAAGCCCAAGAATAAAAAGAGCAAGTTTATTCCTGAATAAATCGGAACGCTCATGTAAACTTTTGTCATATACACACGGGGGTAAGCTCGCTCGGCTTCGCCCTCGCTCGTAGTCAGCCGGTGCAGGAGTGTCGGCTCGGGACGAGTGTCACACTGCGGCCTTGCCACGGCCTGGTGACCTTGACCTCTCACCGCTGGCGGCAGTGATGCGCGGTCGGCCGTGTTTCACTTTGACTGAACCGCCCACACTCTGGCACACTCGTGTCGTTGGCATAGCAACGCGTGTGTTGCTATGTGTGCTACGTGCTATATGTATGTGCGATATATGTGTGTGTGTGTGTGCGCGTATTGTGCAGGGACGGATCCAAGGGAGGAGGAACAACCCACCCACGTTGGAGAACCCGAAAAGCGCCTCCATGAAGATGCGGCAACCACCAAGGATGTCTGAGTGCATCCCTTTAGTTATTTTCGACCGAAAGTGCCCCTCTTAGTAGAAATGACACTCCGCCAGGGACACTCAAGTGCACCCTTATTCGAAATTGTCTTAATGACTGGCACCCCTCCGGAAAAATGGCGCCCCCTCTCAAAATTACGCCCCCTTTGCGAAATCCTAGATCCGTCAATGTGTGTGTGTGTGTGTGTGTGTGTGTGTACATTTGTATGTGTGTTTGTGAGAGGGCGGGTGCGTGCGTGCGTGACCGTGCGGCCCTGCATGGGGCCGCGATCTTCGTGTACTCGCCCACTTCTAGCAGATCTGTAATCTACCTCGTCTCACTCTTCTTGCTACAGGTGCTCAAGGTATCAGCCGACTTCTCTGTCGCCGACGCACGCGCTGGCGTGTCTGGCGACGCGCTCGCTCGCTCGCCGCCTGCTCGTTTGTGTCGTCCTTGTTGGGCGGCTGTCCCGCAATTCTTACTTATGCATGCTTCAGTGTATCCACCCATTGCGACCGTTTTACTGTGGGGATGTTCAACTATTCACAAGCAACATAAAGCCACCTTGAGTGTGGGAAAACGAAATCTAATGAAATCATAGCAGGTGTCGCTTTGTCAAGGTGTGGGGGAATGGCGAATCAGGTTTGGACAGCGATGGACTTTTTTAGGTGTTATGTTTGTATGCATTAGGAAATAAACATTGTCGGGCATAATCCTAATTACGGATGCAGTTATATAACATACAACAACGCACTGCAAAAACAAACTAAAATGGCACACAACAGCTGACTGTACACGACCACGACACGCACAAGTATCACGGGAAATTCGGCACGCCATTTGGCACGCATGCCACCAATGGGATACGTAGCCACTTTAAGCTAATCATCGCACGAATCTTTTGCTATGGTTAACATCTCTTCAAGATATGCATGATCACTTAGGTTTGGCAGGTCCAGTGCCCGTGGTTGAAATTACTTGTTTGATTCGGAAAAGTCGGCGGAGTTGAAACGATTGCATAAAACGATTGCATGTGAGAAGAAGGCATGTCAAAAATCTGTTCTGAAAAGGACTCACTCTGGTGAATGCCAGATAATAAGATCCGTATGCCAAAAGCGTCTTCCGGGGCATGAACATCAAACAGTCAGATCGGCTGCACACGGTGCATATGATGGCGTTACAGGCTATCATAACCAACAATTCAGTATGACAATGTCAGTCAGTTTGTGTTCCTAAAGAAGTTTGATTATCCTGAAAATAATCCCAGCGACAAGCGAAGAGAGCTGCACATGGGATGAAGATTCAAGCCACATCAGCAAATGATGTTGTACACAGTCGCCACGGGCCCGATACTGCGTGGCAGAACCACTCCAAATCGCACTATCACGCTCAATTACAGGTCTGACACAAGCGCCATACACACAGAGCAGAGCTGTATGATTAAATCTAGTTTGACGAAACATGCTGACATATACATGCTTGGAATGAGAAGGCTCAGCATCCTGTTTGCTTTGGAAGTCGTAGCACCGTTGCCTTGCTAGCGAAAGTGAACTCGGTGTACACAACACCTGGGCCACACATCTGTTGGACTCCATTCGATAGCTGTTAGTCCAGGAAACGGCAAACGGCGATGTAAGAGAAGAGTAAAGAAGTGAAATTGTATTTGGTGCGGTTAGATTTTACCCCGCATATTCTAATCCGTTGGCAAGCATTATTCAGAAGCTCTTGAAAAACATTATAACAGTGCTGGCGTCATCTTGCAATTTAATTATGCGATAAATATTCACGCCGTCCGCATAAGTCAGAGAGCTATACCCAGATGCATATGATGCATTCATTTGCGTGGGGATGTTGCCAACAAAGAATACATGGAGCAGGGGACCCAGAATGCTACCTACCAGCTCGCGAGATGGGACTAAAATCCAATCGAACTGCGTACTACTGCGTACTACTGCGTACTATATTGAAGTCTACATGTTGAGTCAGATCGGCTAGATATGTTTATGATAGGTGTATGTCGGACTAATTATATTAAAGGAAGTGGTTCACCTCACATAGTAGCAATGTGTAATTAACATTGGTGAAAGCTAGATAATGGTATGTATATAATGTAATGGTGTGTACGTCTTTTGCTTTCCCATTGATACGGATGAACATCAATGCTCTAGAAAGTAAGAAAGGTTTGTGAAGCAGGAGCGATCGAAAGGGAAGCATACAGGAAGGCAAACGCAGATATGTGCAAAGCAGGCTTTCACTCGCAATCACTCCAAAAATCATGAACACTTATCTTGTGGAAACATTGGCATACAACATTAAAACAATGAAAAAACATTCAAAACATTATTTTACAATGCTACAAAAGTGGCCTGTTTTCAGGCAGAAGAAAAACACCTAAGCTAAGAGGCTAACACCACATCGTCGATAGAAGCGTCAGACCCCACACCCTCTTAGGATGCGGAAGCTAAGCGCATCTAGACCGCACACCTTGTTAGCTAAAGTTCACGCAACAGTTGTGAGGCACGATCTTGTGACACAGCAAAGTTGGTCACATCAGAGATACCGAACATCAGTGAGACAGGCCAGTACACCAACAAGGTGTCGCAAAATGCACTATCCAGGGGATGATTGAAGCAGCTCTACATCTCATTTATGCACGTTCCTGTTCCACTGTAGCACAGAGGATATACGTGGTAATGATTTGAGGGCATTCGCAATCGTGTCCATCATTCAAAAATAACATCCGGCTTTCAAGCGTACAAGCATATCTTAAGATCTTGGCTGCAGGCTTTCATTTTTTTTCGGCCAAAATGTGTCCATGTTCCACAACGTTCTGTCGTTATCTCACTGGCGTAGGTGATAGTGCACTAGAATAACTCCATGCTGATATGTGCCAAATAAGCTGGAAGTGACGAGCCTGTTCTTCCTCCAAGGAGGGTAGGAAGCAAATTAACGTTTGATACAAGGGACCCTCCGGAAGCAATATATATCGACACCTATGCAGAACAGTTGCATTCAATAAACCATAATAAATCTCATTATGACGTACTTCAATGATCACTTGTCTGGGTCAAACGCTCTATGATCTGTTATTCTAAAAGAGTCGTCAATTGCGCTCCAAAATGTGCTTGTGTACTGAAGCGGTCGTGGAATGGGTCACCATGGCTTGTCAGGTCCGATGACGACCACCTCCGGTCCAGGGTCGTCCGTTCTCGTGTCACGACACCGCCCGGTCCTGGCTCCGGCTCGGCGGGTGTGACCGACCTCGACCGGGCGGCTCGTGACGCGCGGCGCGCCGACGGCCGCGCACCGCCGCATGCATGGCGCAGCTTGCACCCGGCGTCACGGCTGGTGGTGGCGGCCGGCGGCGGGTGCAGCCGCCCCCGCCCCCACCCCCACCTCCGTCCGGCCGCCCCCACCCTCACCCCCGGGCGGCTCGTGACGCGCGGCGCGCCGACGGCCGCGCACCGCCGCATGCATGGCGCAGCTTGCACCCGGCGTCACGGCTGGTGGTGGCGGCCGGCGGCGGGTGCAGCCGCCCCCGCCCCCCACCCCCACCCCCACCCCCACCCCCGTCCGGCCGCCACCAGCCGGCCACAGCTTGTGCATTCTTTGCTGGCGGACACCTAGTGGTGTCCGTCGTAGTGAGCTGTCGCCACGAATTTACTGCCGTCTTTTCTGCAGTAATCGACGTCTCGTTTTGATGAGCTGTCCTTGTGTTTGTGGTGATATCTACTCGCCTCGATCGTTCGCCACCTGATTAAGCAGTCAGGAGAATGAGAGCTTCCTTCGGCATGCTTCTTGCTTATCGTCAGTCCAATATTTGTCCTTATTGGTGAAACAGCAAACCCAACACTCCCGTGCAAACACTCCCGTGAAGATGTGTGCCAACAATTATACTCTTGGCCGGTTTTCTGGTTGAATTATGCACTTGCATCTTACGTAGCGCAATTTGTAGATGTGTATTTTCCTTTGCACGCGTTATTTCACACACATAATGTACATTTGTGTCCACCTCTAAGCACCCACTTCAAATGCTCAGTGTTTTCGCTTCTGCAGCGAATCATGTTGAAAAACAAGTGAAACGTGATTATTGATTTCGTGGCGAAATACTTGACCTCCATTTCGTCGTCCACCTATGAGACAGTAGCCGTTTTCACTAAGCCTTTCAGGACACGTTCAGCAGGACAGGTTGAGAAGGACAGCTTTAGCTAGTTTCGGGTAAACGGCACGATGGGAAGGTAAGTCAGCTATTCCGATGCTCGACAGCGCCTTCGTGCATTGACAAGGCAGGCCTGAACAGCACATGGCAGCACCTGGCAGCATCTGGCAGCACCTGGCAGCATCTGGCAGCACCCGGCAGCATCTGGCAGCACTGTCAGCACCCACCGGCGATTCCTGAGCAGGCCTCGCATTCGCCGCCATATCTTAGCTAGTTCTCAAATTCCTAGATCTAACGACATTTGCGAGGACAATGTCACAAATTCTCTGTAAAAAACTTGGTGATTCAGACGTACCCTGAAAAAAAAACAAGAAGGAATCCTCAAACGTGTTCGGAAAATCCCAATAACCATGACCAATACAATCATTAAGTTATACCATCTTGGAAGCAGCCGCAAATTAGTCCATGGAATCGACTAGTCTGCTGCCAGTTATAGGTAATGTTCAAATTCAGAATTCAGCTGACGCTTTCCTATCAAAATGGTTCTACTAAAGGTGTTCCAAAAAGCTTCTTGAAACGTCTAGCCGTTTTCGGGAACCCAAATTTTGACTCGGTGTGGTAGCACTTCGGTACATTCCATGAAATTATGCACTCCTTTTGGTTGCCATTATTACACTACAACTTAGTCACTTGTAAGCTTCTTTGACACGTTTTGAATATTTGTTCTGCTTATCCTGACTGCTACATCGCGAAGTTATTTAGAACAAAAGTAGCATTTCCCCACCGAAAATCGCCAGATCTCGGGACTTTGGAACGGTGCAAAATATGGTTGTGGATGCGAGCCTTTCTCGCCTTGGCCTTGCATGACTGGCAGGTGGGGCAAGGTGGTGTTAGGTACTGCCAGACGCTGCTCAGGTCTGCACTGTCAATATACGCAGGTGCTACCGAGCATCGAAACACCAGACTTACCTTTCTCTGATGCTGCCAATCCGAAATTAGCCGAAGCTGATTCAAACGTGTCCCGTTTGCAAGTGTGCTGAAAAGCTTCGTGAGAGCGACTAATATCTTAACTCCGCCGATGGTGCATGCGTGGAGCAGACAGAGGACGACCGAGAGTAACATGCGCCAAACCGTTGCGATACTGTGCCGGCCACACGGCGACCCCGAGCCGCCGCCGGTCCATCCGCGCTCCGACGCGGGCGGTACGCCCACCACCGTCGCTGAGAGTCGCCCCGCCGCCGACCGCACACTGACCTGGCCACCGACCTTGCAGACGATGGCGGCGACCAAGCGGAACGCCGGTCTGACGTCGGCCCTGCCGCGGCCCTCGCTCAACGACGAGGAGCTGGTAGGTTATTGACGCGCGCCGCCACGCATCGATCATCGCGTACGTGTTGGGCGGCGCTGGCTGTGTGATCGCCTCCCGCCGCCTCCCACCGCTTCCCGCCACCTGCCGCCGCCTCCCGCCGCCTCCCACCGCCTCCCACCGCCGCCTCCCGCCGCCTCCTGCCGCCCGCCAACTCTTGCCCATGTCATGGACGTGTGCTTGCCTCCCGCCCGCCCGCTCGCCACTCTCTCGCTCTCGCTCTCTCTCTCTCTCTCTTTCGCTCACTCACACGTGCTCTGTCCCGGTCTGTTCCCAGCAAGAGGAGGCCAACAAGGTATTCTGTATGCCGACGTCTGCTGCAGAGCTTGCTATTCTTGCCCTTCTCGTCATCGCTCCCCCTTGCTCTCCCTTGCTGTCGCCACTCCTCGCTCTTGTGTCGCTCCGCTCTCGCTCACCGTCGCTTTCGCTTTCCCGGGCTCCGATATATCTCAATCTGTTTCATCTTTCATCTGTTCTCAATTCTCTTTCATCTGTTCGGTCTCTGCGTCTATCTCTATCGTTATCTGCAACTCCATCTCGATGTTTATTTCTATGTTTATCTTACATCCGGTTCTTTCGATGTATGCATTACTTTCCTTTTGACTCTGTATCTTCCCTCTATCTTTTCTGTCTGCATTTCCGGTCGTGCACTCTCGATTATATTCGCTATCCCTCGTTCTCGTTCTCTTCGCACATTTCTTGGCTTTTCTTAATCGTAGTGGCTGGGCCCGCTCGTGCCACCTGACCACCTGACCACCTGATCACCTGATCACCTGATCACCTGACCACCTGATCACCTGATCACCTGATCAGTCCGGCAAGCGATCGCCTAAAACTGCACGGCGGTGATGACGTGGCCACCGGCCGGCTCACCCCATCCCCACTGGCCGTGCAGCAGCCTTCGGGCCGCAGTCACCCTCCGTGTCTGCCCACTGCGCTATGCGCCAGCACGCGATCCACACAGCAAACACCGCTTTCCGGCAGCTCGGAACTGCACCGTGGTGTTGTCGCGCGGCCGGTGGTAGAGCTGTGTCGAGTGGTCACTGCTGTCCACCGCACCACGTGACTGATGCAGCCGGTGGTAGAGCTGTGTCGATTCGTCACCGCTGTCCACCGCACCACGTGACTGATGCACCGGCCGACGGCTTGTTTCCGTCGACCTACCAGAACGGACGACGCCGTGTAGCGCGCTGGTGTCCGGGTACTTAGACTCTGTTCGTCACGTGGCTTTTAGTCGTTGCCTCTATTATCCGTCATTGAGTAGAGTGAGATATGCGGACTGGGCAGCGTGAGTTGATGCGACCGCCGCCAAAGGTGAAAATCGGACAATCCATATCTCGCTACGTCGGCGTATGGCTGCAGCATTGCAGCAAGCCACTCGGGCGTTCACCGGCGTGTCCCCGTCAGTCTCGCGTCTCCGCCGCCGGGCGACATCGATCTCCCCCCGCCCCCCCCCCCACAGTTGGGATTGATCAGCTACAGCTCACCGGAGCACGTGCGTGCGATCTGCCGCACTGCGTCGGCGGCAGTGGACACTGAGCCGCTTACCTGGGCTGCACTGAGTCGGTGGCGGTGTGAACTGAGCCGCTGACCTAAGCGGCACTGAGTCGGCGGCAACCCGTCTTCATATTAGGTATCCTCGTTTCGTAATGCTAAGCTACCACCTCATTACCTCATAGTTGAGCTATAGGATCTGGGTACGATAGCTAAGGTATGTGTGTGTGTGTGGGGGGGGGGGGCGCTGGAAAGACGGAATACTTGGGTGCAAGGGCTATTAGAGAAGAAAGTGCCACCAGAAAGCATCGATGCCTAGCATCGAAGCATGGATTGCCTCCCCCGCATTGCCAAGTGTGCACACATGACGAATTAGTCGTTTACAACTGACCTTTCATTGCATGGGGAATTTGAAAAAAGTGTGTTGGAAAAATTGGAATGGATTATGATATTGCTTGCACGTTTACAGCGAATGTGCTTTAAAGAAGGAAGACGTAACTGGTAATTTACGCTGAGAAGCTATGTACTCTCTGAAAGTCTGCATCAATGCTCAATGTGTTCCCAGTTCAGGCCCAGATTACATACTGCTGGGTACGGGACATCCGGCTATCCCATATGGACTCCGGATGGCATGTTGCTCGCCCAGAATTATGCACGATCGCATGACAGACGCGCGAATCGCGGGCGTCCAAATTGATGCCGACACAGAATGCCTGTCTAGCGTCGGGTCGGCTCTGAATACTAAGCGTATGCTGCGGCGGGATGTGGACTGTCCGGTCCAACTCACCTCTGTCGATATTCCGGCTGTCTCCGGCAACGCTACCCGGTACGGTCGCCGCTGATCACGCCGTTGTGGCCGTCGGCGGCGGCGCGCGCCAGGCATGTGTCAATCGTAGCGCGTCGATAGTCGGCCGGCCGCTCAGCCGTGCCTGCCGCCAGCCGGCCCGCGGCCTGGCGGCAAGGCCGCGCGGACGCCACCCGCCGGTAGGTGTCTGCGTCGTTCGCTTGGCGGCCCCGTTCTCTTGGCGGCCCCGTTATCTTGGCGGCCTAGTTCTCTTGGCGGCCCCGTTCTCTTGGCGGCCTAGTTCTCTTGGCAGTTCCGTTCTCTTGGCGGGCCCGTTCTCTTGGCGGTTTCGTTCTCTTGGCGGTTCCGTTCTCTTGGCGGCCCCGTTCTCTTGGCGGCCCAGTTCTCTTGGCGGTTTCGTTCTCTTGGCGGCCCGTTCTCTTGGCGGTTCCGTTCTCTTGGCGGCCCCGCTCTCTTGGCGCCCTGCTCTCTTTCCGCTCTCTTGGCGGCTCCCGTGCGGTCTGGCAGCGAGGTCAGAGGTCGCCATGGCCACCGTCCCAGCTGGTCATTATTTAGCCGAGGCAGGGGCGCTGGCCTCGAGCGCCGAGGCGGCCTTGCGACCGCGCCTGACGTCCGCCCCTTTGCCCTGACCCGATAGAAGATGCACGTGTACAAGAAGACGCTGCAGGCGCTCATCTACCCCATCAGCAGCACGACGCCGCACAACTTCGTCGCCTGGACGGCCACGTCGCCGACCTACTGCTACGAGTGCGAGGGCCTTCTCTGGGGCATCGCGCGCCAGGGGGTGCGCTGCACAGAGTGCGGAGTCAAGTGTCACGAGAAGTGCAAGGACCTGCTCAACGCTGACTGCCTGCAGCGTAAGTGGCAAGGCCTTTTGCTCGTGTGATACAAGTTGCTGCTAGTGTTTTGGATCAGTGCTTACGGCAGACTGTGTGTGGTGGATTATTACATTGGGTCAGTCTTGGCGGTTATCATGTCAGTGTTGGCTAGTCTTGCTGACAATGACTTTCCTCATTCAATGACATTGATAAGATGTTAGCATGGGTCAAAGGTAGTATACCATTATCTGGCATCGATATGTTTAGAATGTACTTATGTCGATGGTCTTGCCATCCAATATTCAATTATATTAACTATAGTCCTCGTTACACCTAGACAATGATTTGTTCACCCTATTGAGCCGTGTAATCGAATTTATCCTGGCACAAGAAGGGTTCCTTGTTCCGGAAAATAATGCAATAATTTAATTCGTATTTCATTTTGCAATCAAACACTAGAATCTGAAGATGCATGTGTCTATGACCAGTTATGGTTTAGTTATCTTTTCATTCCCAATGAAAGAAGATGCCCCTACTTGCAATGATTTGCTAATCTCAGCGTTAGTTTAATAAGAATTAGCAATAATGATATAAAGTGCAGTACCAGAACTGTAATACTATAGCATTTACATGATTACATTCCGTTGTATTTATAGCTATTTTGGTAATCATCAGATGTCTCCAGTTCTCAACAGTTGTGGTTTATACCTGGCCTTGACACAGCCTTTATATATTTATGTAGTGTACTTAGCCCAGGTCGTGTGTGGCGCAGTTATTGTGCGGCTTCGAACCTCCCAAGCAGCGTGCTGCTGCAGCCGAATAGAGCTTCCAGGCGTTTATTCTCTGGTTGCTGCCACGGCCAGAGCGGCTCTACCCCTCACAGGTGGCTATGGTTACATTTCGACTCTATGTGTGATTAAGCGATTGTTGAAGTCGCTGCGCTGCTGTTACCACAGGGGCAGCTGAGAAAAGCTCGAAACACGGCGCTGACGACAAGGCCAACAACATCATCACGGCCATGAAGGATCGCATGAAGATCCGGGAGCGCAACAAGCCAGAGATCTTCGAGCTGATCAGGTATGGAACGGGCTGCCAATGTCGGTCCAGTTGTGCTGCCAGAGATCTTCGAGCTGATCAGGTATGGAACGAGCTGCGAATGTCGGTCCAGTTGTGCTGTGGTGTTGGTGGAAATAGGGCCGGAAGTACGTACGATGTTGATGATATTCGGATTACTGTCGACTGCCAAGGACGATAGTCTAAATACTACTAGCATTACACATGCTAATAACCCACCACTAGCTTGTAAACAAATCACTGACACCGGATGTGTTGCACCCAATTGACCTTCCTGCTCAAGTGTTGGAGCTGTTTTTCGCCACAACTGTAGGCATTTCCTCCCGTCCGTGACCGTGACCAGTCGGCAGTCGGCTTCTTGCCAGTGAGGACGACGCGTCCAATTTGTTACCTGTGATTGGGTATGTGAGAGCACTGTTGAAGTGATGTGTCATGGAGCAGGGCCCGCTGTGATCTCACTGCTGACTTGCAGGACACCGACGCTAGTTACACACAACGACTTATGAGTGGATATTCGCTCCTGGGCATACGGCTGTGCAACGTTGCAAACGATGTCACGAACAACTGAGCGCCGTCACGTACCGCCAAAATCCCGCGTCACGTATTTCGTCCCGACCCCTTCATCGCCGAGGACGCGATTGCCACCGACTGCACTGCCGAGCTGACGAGATGAAGTCACGTCCTGTATACCACGCAGCCGCCACTGGCGGCGGCTTCCCGCGGAGCGGCCCCAGCTGGCGCGTTTCACCGGGTCCAGCGGAGCGGCCCCAGCTGGCGCGTTACACCGGGTCCCGCGGAGCGGCACCAGCTGGCGCGTTACACCGGGTCCCGCGGAGCGGCACCAGCTGGCGCGTTACACCGGGTCCCGCGGAGCGGCCCCAGCTGGCGCGTTACACCGGGTCCCGCGGAGCGGCACCAGCTGGCGCGTTACACCGGGTCCCGCGGAGCGGCACCAGCTGGCGCGTTACACCGGGTCCCGCGGAGCGGCACCAGCTGGCGCGTTACACCGGGTCCCGCGCAGCGGCCCCAGCTGGCGCGTTTCACCGGGTCCAGCGGAGCGGCCCCAGCTGGCGCGTTACACCGGGTCCCGCGGAGCGGCCCGAGCTGGCGCGTTACACCGGGTCCCGCGGAGCAGCACCAGCTGGCGCGTTACACCGGGTCCCGCGGAGCGGCACCAGCTGGCGCGTTACACCGGGCCCCGCGGGGCAGCGCCAGCTGGTGCACTACACCACTACACACTTACACCGGGTTCCCGTTGCACCAGGTCGGACGCCGGCGTATTTCAAACACGCGCCGAACGCTTCATTGGGAGGATTACCCGGTAAATTGTGTCGGCACTCTAGTTAACACGCCGCACGCGCTCCGGAGGAGTGGTGACCGCGTCGACAGCACGAAATATGGCGCCACACTTCGTCGGCGGCTTGTGCTCGGCGTAGCCGATGTCCACGGCCGGCGCCGTATTGTTGTCGGATAGGCTCGAGTCGCGGCCGGCGCTTTGGCTGGCGCCGGCAGTATCCGCCGCAGAGCGGAACGACGCAGGGTCAAGGATGAGAGGCGCCGGCAGTATACAACGCAGAGCGGCGTGATGTAGGGTGAGGGATGAGAGGCGCCAGCAGTATCCGACACAGACCTGCGCGGTGTAGGGTCAGCGATTATATGCGCCACCCAGACCCAAGCGGAAACCACGACGAGTTATTGACCGATTGATTATTGGGTTGTGGGCCCGCCAGGCGTGGACTACTCATATGACGCCGAGGCGCTGTTGAAGAGCTGGCTATTGTTTGCTGGTGCAGGGACGGCTGCAATCTCTGCATCTACTTGGACCATTTCCAAACTGTTAAACTTACCTCACACCTGGCTTTTCCAGCCCGCCATAACATCCCTGGGAGTGGGGCTCTGGCAGCGCGGAAATCCAATTGACTTCCGCCTTTATTGCAGTGGTCTGGTCGGCTCGGGCCCAGGGGACACACGGCACGACGAGGACATTCGTTCGCTGTATAGATCTGTGACAGCTGGCCTAAGGAAATGTTAAATTTTACTATTTGGGGAAGGGATGATATCGCGTCCCATATTTCCGTGATTTTACCGCTCATACCCGACGATTTCCGAACACTTGTATTACTCAAGTTAGTTTTCCTCTTAAAGTTGAACATCCCCTTCGCCCGATCATAGAGCAGAGGTATGCAATTATGGTGGTAAGTCGTTGTTTGCTACCAATTTGTGATTGGAGGATCTAATTTTACCAGCTGCTTGCAAACCTTGGTTGCCATTATAGGTGAAATGTTCAGGCCAATATTTTGTAAACATCAATAAAGCTATTGTTAGATTATAACAGATATGCTTGAACCACAATATGAATGCTTCTACACCGTTAACATATAAAACACCATATTGCACTGTTGTGCTCTGAACGAATCGCAACATTAGCATAGGTTCAAGTTCCTTCTAGTATTCTCACACACAGGTGTTTCTCCCACGACTGTTCGTGCACTCACAGCTAGTCCAGTGTCCTAAGCAACATGTACCGTACCCTCTGACTGCTGGTAACCTCTGACGTCACCATCAGCGGCTTCGGCAGCACCACTCTGTGGTCCATCCTCCCGCGTCTCCCCGAGGAGACAGACGCAATCATTATCCTCAAAGCGACACCCCGTGACCTTCCGCCTGAGCTACCGCGGGCTGTCTCGGCGGCCGTCCGTCCATCCGTTCGACATGGCCATCGCGTCTGTCTGGCATTGTTGCCAGTGCACTTCCTTCGCCGTGACTCGGTCTACGCTTCGTTTGTTTCTTGGCTAGCCTGAGGCCAATTTCACTAACATCACAAGCTGTGTATTCACACCGAATTTGGTGTGAATACACCTTTAGGTAATCTTGTTTAATGATATTTAATTTATTATGTTTTACTTACTTACTTATATTTAATCTTATTTAATAGTTATTCCACCAACAGCTGACTGACAATCAGCTAATGGTGACTTAAATACCTTGTTGATATGAAGAAATTATGAGGGGTAATACTTGAAGATTACCTAAAGGTGTATTCAGAACAAATTCAATGTGAATACACAGGTTGTGATGTTAGTGAAATTGGCCTATGTCCATCCACAATATGATCGGATTCACCAATAGGTTAATTGTGCATCATTCCATTTGGCTATGTGTGCAGATGTCGTGTGCGATGAATTTGTCGTACCTCGTGTGACATGGGACATCCATGCTTTGTCCGTTCGCATGCCTGCACCATAATCCGCCCTGCCTGCAAATATCGCCATGAATTATTCTCTCCACCCTCCAGCTCCCTGTCTACTCTTTTGTCTGTGCGTCAGTCAGTCAGTTAGTCAGCCAGTCAGTCAGTCAGTCAGCCAGTCAGTAAGTCAGTAAGTCAGTAAGTCTATATGTCTCTGTCTGTATGTCTGTCTGTCTGTCTGTCTGTCTGTCTGTCTGTCTGTCTGTCTGTCTGTCTGCCTGCCTGCCTGTCTGTCTGTCTGTCTGTCTGTCTGTCTGTCTGTCTGTCTGTCTGTCTGTCTGTCTGTCTGTCTGTCTGTCTGTCTGTCTGTCTGTCTGTGTGTGTGTGTGTGTATCTGTCTGTCTCTCGGATGGTCTGTGTGTCTGTGTATCTATCTGTCTATCTGTGTGTCTGTATCTGTATGTATGTCTGTGTATTCGTATGTGCGTCTGTGTGTCTGTCTGTCTGTATGTCCGTATGTGTCTGTGTGTGTGTCTGTGTGTTTGTCGGTTTGTCTGTACGCGTGTCTGTGTATGTCTGTGTGTTTGTGTATCTGTTTGTGTGTTTGTGCATCCGTCAGTGTGTCTGTGTCTGTTTGTGTGTCCGAGTAGCTGTCTGTGTGGAAGTCCGAGTAGCTGGTCTGTCTGTGTGTCGGACGGTCTTGAAGGTCGTCGGTGTGCCTCCGCTGCTGATCTGTGTTAGCGCTGGAGGTGCCGCCCCGAGCGGCCCATTGCCTGCAGGGAGCGGCCAAAGTCGGCCCACTCCCTGCAGGGAGCGGCCGACGTCGGCCCACTCCCTACAGGGAGCGGCCGACGTCGGCCCACTCCCTACAGGGAGCGGCCGACGTCGGCCCACTCCCTGCAGGGAGCGGCCGGAGGCGGCCGACGTCGGCCCACTCCTGCAGGGAGCGGCCGACGTCGGCCCACTCCCTGCAGGGAGCGGCCGACGTCGCCCCCAGGGCCGCCTCGGGGAGCGGCCGACGTCGGCCCACTCCCTACAGGGAGCGGCCGACGTCGGCCCACTCCCTGCAGGGAGCGGCCGACGTCGGCCCACTCCCTACAGGGAGCGGCCGACGTCGGCCGGAAGTCGGCCGGAAGTCGGCCGGAAGTCGGCCGGAAGTCGGCCGGAAGTCGGCCGGAAGTCGGCCGGAAGTCGGCACCTCTGCAGCATCCGGCCGTGTGTCATCGACAACAAAGCTCTTTCGCGATACATGTTTTGGCAGAAAAACGGCCGAAGCTGGCCGGATTTGGGGGGTTTGGTCGGGTTTGGCGCCACGCCGCCGCACGCTGAGTTTTACCGGCGTGTTTCTACTGTCCTGTGGCGGATTGAGCCGGCCATGGTCTGGTGGTGGCCATGGTCTGCTGGTTGCCATGGTCTGGTGGTGGCCATGGTCTGCTGGTTGCCATGGTCTGGTGGTGGCCATGGTCTGCTGGTGGCCATGGTCTGCTGGTGGCCATGGTCTGGTGGTGGCCATGGTCTGCTGGTGGCCATGGTCTGGTGGTTGCCATGGTCTGGTGGTGGCCATGGTCTGCTGGTAGCCATGGTCTGGTGGTGGCCATGGTCTGGTGGTTGCCATGGTCTGGTGGTGGTCATGGTCTGCTGGTAGCCATGGTCTGGTGGTTGCCATGGTCTGGTGGTAGCCATGGTCTGGTGGTGGCCATGGTCTCGTGGTGGCCATGGTCTGTGTCTGTGTGTGCTGATGTGGACCGGCTCTGTGGCAGAAATGACACAATCTTGTGTAACATTTCAGTTAGAGATACTACACAAGAGTGTATAAATCTTTCCAACACTTTGGAAAATGTTGGTAGCAATGAGACTGGCCTATAATTAGTACATTTATTTTCCCCCTGACTTTTACACATCAATTATAATTACAGTTTTTAATATACCAGGAACTATTGTAGTGATGAGACAATGATTAAAAATATGCCTGTATTGTGGTGATGTATGTCTGATATTAAAGAGCATAAACCATGTCTGTCTCCAAGTAGTTGTAGGCATGACATGGTATGATATAGAAATAAACAAGTCGATGATTGATTATACATAATTTGTATCCAGAAAAGTTTGTGGTTAGTGTCAAAACATTGTGTTTTGTTCTTTGGTAATCTGCAATAAATTAATGGAAGTTGATTTGCAGCTCTCACATTACTGATCTTGATCCACTAAATGAGGTCAACAGGCATTACCGTGCCTGGTCAAAATTCGCAGTATTGCTCAAAATTGGAAATATCGTCTTGCAACTGCAATTTTGGTGTTCATGGGTGCCCTGGACTGCTCCTGGAAATTCCGCATTGTTGATCATAATTTCCGTGGGACCACCTCTGCCCACCACATCCGGGATGGAGACATGCGACTAGCATTGTATTTGTTCTTTGACGTAGATTTGAATATCATAACTGTTAGGCTATCAAATTAATAGGGCTTGTTATGTGTGGTGTTCTCTAAACCATGTTCATTATTCTCGGAGTTTGTGTTATCCCCCCCCCCCCCACTGGTTTCCACCGGCATATTAAGTCAGGATAATGCTGGCGAGACTAGGCGGGCCATAGCATGTTAGCTGGATACTATTTTCTTTCCACGCACCCTAGATATACATGGTGCATTGCTATGCTTCGGTGTGCACTGTACAAATAAGAACAGAGAAAACCGGCAAGGTTGTTTGTGAAAGAGCAACACTTTGGCATTGTTGCATTGTCAGTGGAAATGAGTTAGCCACCACCAATAGGTGCCTCGGGGCACAGTCGAGTATATCCCATTGGTAGGGCACCCCGACACTTGCGTGTCCCTGGCATATTCCTCGGATCAGTCGAGTATATCCCACCAGTAGGGCACCCCGACACTTGCGTGTCTGTCTGCAGCATTTGTCCGGGGTGGACTGTCTCCCGGGAACGGAGTGTCTCTGTCA
The DNA here is from genome assembly GCA_034440615.1 of Ashinkailepas kermadecensis. Classification (NCBI taxonomy): domain Eukaryota; kingdom Metazoa; phylum Arthropoda; class Thecostraca; family Neolepadidae; genus Ashinkailepas; species Ashinkailepas kermadecensis. The sequence continues at coordinate 77,012 of JAOTOM010003625.1, forward strand.
GTGGGGAATCACTCGGGGCGGATTGTTTCCGTCGGTGGAGTGCATTCCGGGACCCGGGACGAAGTGCCTCTGATAGTGGGGTGTCCCCCGGGGTGCAGTGTCTCCCAGAAACTAGCTGACTACACCCACGGCGGCCGAGGTAGATCCAATCTCGGCTGTCACTGGATACAGATGCAGAATAAGATGAATATCTGACTGTTGCCGTTGGGGATAGGTTTTCTGAATCTACCGTACTCGCCGTGTATCGAGCGTGCGCAGCGCTCGATAGTAGTTAAATGTCGGTGAAGGCACGCTCCTAGTCGTATATTCTGCTTTGCGTGCTCAACAAAGACACGAATGCGTGAAAAACAACAAGGTCACAATATCGGGTGTCTCTTATATTCAGTAAGTGGTTCTTGGGGAGAATGGGCGGGTTGGTGATGGAGGCGAAGGCTGAAAGATCGTGATATAGGTACGTTTGAGTTGTTAATGGACGATTTTATGACAGTTTATGAAGTATATTTGTGCTTTAAAAGGAGCCATGCCTCTGTGAGTCATCTGATATGATTGGATTTTGATGCACCCAAACCTAGCCGAATCGTAGGAAATAAAAGCGTGCTCCACTCTCCAATGTAAACCCGTTAATTAGGTTAACTGCTCATAGGGAAAATCCCGCATGGCTTACAGACATAATATTCGGTGTCATCAGGAAACCATTTCAGCAAAGCTGGAGAGAAATGCTGCTGGCCTTATTAGCTAATGAACATTGCCCTCGTCTTTCACTAACGGCAACTGGAGAAGCGTTGCACTATTTGGATGCTCGGCACTCAAACACACGGGCTCTGGGCGCAGGACATCACCACCAGATCACGTTGTGTCCACGGACAGGTGACCCGTTGTATGTCAACAGACCGCCTACTCCTGTCGTGTAATCAATCACACAGTCATCAGTCTCCAAAACTGCCGTCACAAGCGACGGAACACCGGCGACGAGGCGCCGTGTCGTGTGCACTGCCACTTAGTACGATGCGATGCAGTGGTAGTGTTTGTATTGCCGCAAGACCGCACTGGACACTATGGCCCGATGTAATTGTTGGTTCCCGCACTCATTCCACACACGCACACACACAGACCGTCCCCACACCATGCGTTTCTCACCACTCACGTGTCTTTTGGCAGGAGCCCATTCGGCGCGTGCGCTGCTCTGACCGTATACACCAGCAGGGTTTCATTTGGCGCGTACACGGTTCTGACCGTGCACACTTGTGCGTGTCTTGCTCTGACCATGTGTGCACCGGCAGGGTTTCACTTGGCGCGTGCACGGCCCTGACCGTGCACACCGGCAGTGCGTCGTCGTGTTGTGCATGTGCCGCTCTGACCGTGTTCACCTGCAGGGCGGTTTTTCGTGTAGAGGAGAAGTCTCACGTGGGCCACATGAAGGCCGTCAAGCAGACGGTGCAGGACGGCACCAGTAAATGGTCGGCCAAAATTGCCATCACAGGTTGGTGCGGCGCCGTCACGCGCCCCGGCCACGCCCCGCTGACGTCATCCAGCGGCGGCGGGTGACGTCACCGGGGTCGGTGTTGTGCGTCTCGGTGTTGGCCACTGCCGCGCCGGCGTCGGCGTCGGCGCCGCCGGCCGTGCGCCCGGCCGTGACGGCCGCGTCCGTCTCGTGGCGTGACCCCCCCCGCCCCCGACCACGCCCCCGCCCCCGCTCCTGGCGATACGACGCCGGCTCGGCAGCGGTCTCAGTGTTGGTGTGTGTGTGTGTATGTCCATGGTCGTCGTGTTGATGTACTCTTTTGGTGTTGTCTTTCCACAGAACTACGCTTAAAGTGGACCCCGACACTCACATTGATTCCCTAGAGAAAGCCGAGGCGTCTGTTCTCGAGGGCACCTCAAAGTGGTCGTGCAAAATCGCCGTGACGGGTACGCTTCGGCAGCACGGGATTCGATTGCGGCACCGGGGCTTAGACTGTCGGCCGTTTACAACAGCATGCTGGAGCTCTCGTGTCGATGACGTTTTGCTAGTGGAACGCCTTGCAACCTCAACTCGCCCGGGCCGTGCGGGACACCCTCTGCAGCACTCTCGGTGCAACTTAAGCACACCATCTCAGGGGCAGACAAGCGAATATGCATTCACCCATTGCACTCTTCTCTCCTTTCTGCCAGCCATGCGTGAAACACAACACGAAATTGATGGTGGCATGCTTTTGTACCCATCTTTATGTCCGTGAGAAGCAGGGGCCGCTTGTTTCTGGAGCATTCTCCGTGATTGCAATAATTAATCTCACCAACCGCCGCAAAGAAAAGACAGTGAGAGCTGCTTTGCTTGCTAAGCTGTTCACTGGCCACATACCCTCCGCCCTTGTCATTTGGACTTTCCCCCGCGTCGATTTCATGTCATGCGGATATAGCTTTGTTCAAACATTTATTATTAATCAATTGTTCAACTTTAACTTCGTGGCTCACAGACTGCAATAGGCTTGCAATTCTCTGCCTCGTGTGGGCGACTGCACGACCGACACACGCGTGTCTCTGCCTCGGTGGGGACTGCACGACCGACACACGCGTGTCTCTGCCTCGTGTGGGCGACCGCACGACCGACACACGCGTGTCTCTGCCTCGTGTGGGCGACTGCACGACCGACACACGCGTGTCTCTGCCTCGTGTGGGCGACCGCACGACCGACACACGCGTGTCTCTGCCTCGTGTGGGCGACTCACGACCGACACACGCGTGTCTCTGCCTCGTGTGGGCGACCGCACGACCGACACACGCGTGTCTCTGCCTCGTGTGGGCGACGCACGACCGACACACGCGTGTTCGCCTCGTGTGGGCGACCGCACGACCGACACACGCGTGTCTCTGCCTCGTGTGGGCGACCGCACGACCGACACACGCGTGTCTCTGCCGTGTGGGCGACCGCACGACCGACACACGCGTGTCTCTGCCTCGTGTGGGTGACTGCACGACCGACACACGCGTGTCTCTGCCTCGTGTGGGCGACCGCACGACCGACACACGCGTGTCTCTGCCTCGTGTGGGCGACCGCACGACCGACACACGCGTGTGCCTCGTGTGGCGACCGCACGACCGACACACGCGTGTTCTGCCTCGTGTGGGCGACCGCACGACCGATTTTGTGGGCGACCGCGACCGACACCTGTATCTGCCTCGTGTGGGCGACTGCACGACCGACACACGCGTGTCTCTGCCTCGTGTGGGCGACCGCACGACCGACACACGCGTGTCTCAGACCTGACAGACCTTATCTGCCTCGTGTGGGCGACTGCACGACCGACACACGCGTGTCTCAGACCTGACAGGCCTTATTCGGAGCGCTCCAGAAACAAATGGACCCTCATCATTCGCCATTGGACCACGTGCTTGCAAAGAAATGTCGTGCCTCGTTTTCCCATAGGATCGTATCCGAGGCATGGTTGAGGAGCTGGTGACGGGAACAGTTCTGAGCGACACTTCAATTTGCTTTCATGCTGCATGCCAGCCTGCGAACCTGGCCCCCGAGGCCGCACGCTGTGATCGGGTGACTTATCGTTCGCTTGCGGTACACATTGCATTTTACACCGGCCTGCCCGGCCTGCCCAGCCTGCCCAGCCTGGCTGGCGTGCACCAATTGGCACTGGCGCCGATGCGATCTGCGTTGGCCTCCGTCCTTCTGCCGACTGGGGCGAGATTCAGCGGCGTCCGCTCTTTTGTTGGAATCATTTTCCGGTTGCATTTTGAGGTCGACCGGAATTGAAGTGAAAAGTTCGCTCTCGTAAGTAAATTCGATGGGTTGCAAATTGACTGAGGTCATCTGTTTCGTTCGGTATTGGGCACAAGTTATGCATGCTGAACGCATGTGGGACACATGCGACACGTATGTACAACGTGTGCACCAATGTAATATCAGCAATGACAACTAGTGCGAATGGAGGATAGCAATGCTTTAATAGCGAGTTTTTCAACTTGTCGAATATCTCTAGATCGCACCTATTTCAACTGGGCTGAAGAAGCTGAAGAAATTTGAGAAGCCTGTCGCGAATTACTGCGTGGTGATGGGGCTGCTAGATCTGCTAATGCAACAGTGCATGCGGACACGGACAGGTTCTTCGCGGCTGAAGTCGTGAGGACGTAGGAGTGAGTGAGTGAGTGAGTGAGTGAGTGAGTGAGTGAGTGAATAAGTGAGTGAATAAGTGAGTGAGTGAGTGAGTGAGTGAGTGAGTGAGTGAGTGAGTGAATGAGTAAAGAGTGAATGAGCGAGTGAGTGAGTGAGTGAGTGAGTGAGTGAGTGAGTGAGTGAGTGAGTGAGTGAGTGAGTGAGTGAGTGAGTGAGTGAGTGAGTGAGAGAGATAGAGAGAGGGGAGGAGGAGAACTAAGATAGGGAGCGGAGAGGGGAGGAGTGCTCGGTTGCATTGACGTCGCCGAAGCTGGCACACGACGTAATCGATACATTGGTCGTTGGATGCCATTGGGCGTGATTGGAAAGGCGCGAAAAATCATGGCGCTGTCGATGGATAGCAGGAACAGGGGCGGTGGATTGTAATGAGTGGCGGGCGTGGCAGGTCGCACAGTTCAGGAGGGACTTACATGCAGGGTGACTCATGTGCTCCTCTGAAGATACAGACTAAACAGGGTAAGGCATCGCTGGAACAGAATGAAGCTCATCCTTGTCACTGAAAACTTCCGACCGAGTGTTGGCCCTGACCTTTCAACAATTCCGGGAGTCACCGCATATAATTATGCATGCATGACGATCGCTGGTCTCAATGCATATGCCACCTAGGTATAGTCGCATCATGAACAATCACTGTAGCAGTTTTGAGAAACTAACGTTAGAAAAGAATACAGCTGAGACATTGCTGCATTGCTGTTAATTAGCCACCACTGTGTAGATGGAATCCGGCGAATGTGAAAATGACAAATTTCACCGGGGCCCTGCAGAAGTGCTCACGTAGACTTAGTTGCAAAGTTCATCAGTAGTTCCTTTCACCATGGTAGATTTTTCGCGAAGTTATGATGACCTACGTGTTTACTGCCTACGTATGTCCTGGGTTCAACACTCGCTATTCCAATTGCTATCGATCTCAAAGTGTGCACGCTGGGCCGTGGTATCTCAATCGGTCGGATGTTGGACTCTTGATCGCAAGACTGTCAGCTCGAATCCCGCAACCGGCGGGATTACTCAGTCCACCTGCGACCAGTCGGTATGAGAGGCTGGCGACACTATGTGACCTAACGGTTGAATGCGCCGTAGAAGAGCCTGCGGTTTTTCTTCAGAGTGTACATGCGGTCGTTTGCGTGCGCTGGCTGCTGGCCGACTGACTACCACTGGCCAGCGGCGGTCGCAGGCTCGGATGGCGTCACTCTGACCGGCCGCCTCCGCCTCAGTGATCTGCGCACAAGGACTGATCGCCAAGGACAAGGGCGGCACCTCGGACCCCTACGTCACCGTGCAGGTCGGCAAGGTGAAGAAGCGCACGCGCACCGTGCCGCAGGAGCTCAACCCGAACTGGAACGAGAAGTTCTACTTGTGAGTACCCGCACCGCTCGGCGCTTCCATGGGAGCTTGCCACGCACTTTTGTGTCGCCTTCGACGGCGATGTGTTTGTTGTGATGACGTCGACACCGGTGCAGACATCCTGTTCGCAAGGTACAACTTTCAGGCTCCGTTTGAGAAATGAGGAGTTTCTCGATAGCATTTAGTTACTAGGCTGTGTTGAAACTTCCCGTACATATGTGCTTCATGCTCAGGTAGGCACACATTGAACATTCCTGTACACATATGCTTCGTGCACACATTTAATCTTCCTGTACACATGTGCTTCATGCTCGGATATGCGCATATTTAGCCTTCCAGTACACATGTGCTTCATGCTCACGTATCCACATATTTCCAATAAGCAGCACTAGCCATGGACCTTGGCTGTTTTTCGATCAATAATGGTGGCGAAGCGCTCGGATTTATGGGTGAGAGAGGCAGGCCATATTTGCACTCGCTTCTTTGGAGTGAATAGCACAACCGTATTATGGCTTATGCAACCATGTTGCACTTAGCGTCTGGCTTTGGGTCGTGTTCATTCTGCCAAGTTGCAACGCCTCATCATTTCCGATTTTCTGCGACCCACTCATCCCTCAGCCAACCAACCCATCACTGATCGACGTTTTTCAGGAGGTGCGTATTGTAATTACAGTGAGTTTCAATTATGCGTGCGCACGTAGCGAATATCTTACAAATACCCTCGTGCTCATACCATATCAGTCGCATAGTTATACCGGCCAGGTGGGTTATCCTTGGTATGCATGCGCTTGGAAACCAAAAGTTTCCAGACATGGGTTGCTGTTGTTTCTGAGTAATGTGCCTTCTCATAGTAGCCAGAGTGTCACTGGTCTCCACTGGAAGTCGACACCAGGAAGACTCTGCCTGGAAAACGAAATATGCCGAGATTCACGGCACGTGCCGTCTGTGCAACTGCATCGCTTTGCCAGCAATGTCGGGGAGGGACGAGATGTCACTTGGTCAGCCATGTAAGGGAAGGACGAGATGTCACTTGGTCAGCCATGTAAGGGAAGGACGAGATGACACTTGGTCAAGAATGTCTGGGAAGGACGAGATGTTACTTGGTCAACAATGTCAGAGAGGGACGAGATGTCACTTGGTCAGTTCAGTCTCGAATTTCAGTTGACCATGCTATTTGCAATATATGTCAGTTATCTGCAAAAGAATTGGTTTGACTTTCTAAAATGCAACGATGCTGTCTGCAACGAGATATGGCAAGCATTCAGCAGTTGGAAACTATTTCCCTACAAATGTAAAGATATTTGACCAGATAATCGTTCACAACAGTGCTTTATCATAAATATATCTTAACACCATGAAGACAGATTGCTTTCATGACCTTCATTTATCACGCGCACGGAGGGGGGAGTCCGCCTACCTTCCCTGTTTTTCGACGAATCTCACAAATGGGCAGGAATATTGTAACGATGTCTTGTAGCGTTGTTCGAAATTGATAAGCTCACCTTTGCTGTCCAATTTTGTCGAAATCTGTTGGTAAATATAGGAACTGCGGGAGTGCAAAGTCGACCGACCGGCCGACTGTCTGGCTACCCAGCTGTCAAGGTCACTGAAGCTTCGTCGCTGCGGTTGAGCGGCTGTGCGGTGCGGTGGCCGATCTCGACTTCATTTGACCCTGAATCCATTAACCTAGGGTCATACAATTTATACTGAAGCGAGTTCACTATAGCCGTAATCTACCTCCCTAAATCTTGTGCTTCTAGCTTCAGCAATTACCGAGATCATGGGGGGGATCTGCCCTTTCCGGTGCACGTGATATAAAAGGACCGCCGGCGCGCGTTAACTGGAATCGAGAGTAAAATGATACTACCTTGCATTCATAACAAACGTTCTGGTTCCTTGACCGAGCTTCAAGGCATATTGGCCGATTTCGAATTCGACTTGGCCACAACAGACCGGCCGGGGCCAGGCTTCGGTTCCAACGACGAGATGTCGCTACTTTGCATTCATCTGATCTCATCCGATCCGACCCGACCCGACCCGACCCGACCCGACCCGACCCGACCCGACCCGACCCGACCCGACCCGACCCGACCCGACCCGACCCGATCTGATCTGATCTGATCTGATCTGATCTGATCTGATCTGATCTGATCTGATCTGATCTGATCCGACCTGATCTGATCGAACTCGACCCACTCCACCACCACCCAGCCCACTCCACACCCAGCTCAGAGCAGGAACTCCACCACTCAACGTTTAGCTGTGTCAACTCCAAAAACAAGCAATAACCATGTGGATTCCCCACAGAACATGCACAACTGTTTACTCCTCACTGCCATATGCAACACACTTAGGCAAACACTATTCACCCGGCTGTCAATTCTTCTCTACATGAACTGGAGCTTAGTCCCGCCACCATCCGTCCCAGATATACTTATCACTTATTCACGGCAAAACACTTTACGGCGAAAACGGCCGGGCTGTCGATGGATGCTTCCAGGAATGCATCGCGGATGCGCTGGTGGTGAGGGGGCGTGACTTTTGTGGGCGTGGGCAGCGAGGCTGACGACTTTGTGGGCGTGGGCAGCGAGGCTGGTAGCATCTGGGCAGTGGGCACGTTCCATTGCCGAGGTGGCGGCAAAGTTCTGTGAAATCATCTGGCGTTGAAAATGCAACTGGTCATGGTTTGTTATTTGAACTATTCGTCGTTACTTTATCAGGAGAGGCACCGTGGTTTAAGCGTTAGCCTTTGCGCCAATCCTATGCTATGCAAATGCCAAAGGATGTAGGTGTTAGTCAATAAATGTGCACGAACACTACCACCACCAGTTTTAAACTTCAACTATACCTCCACCTCATGAAATGCATGAGAGCGTGCTTCTTTTTCGCTCCCCGTGGACCAGTCTTTGCATAGCAGTATACTTTCGCTACTTTGCATAGCATGCTACAGTCTACTTTGCATAGCATGCTACAGTCTACTTTGCATAGCATGCATTCGGTAATATTCAATGTCAAAGTTTGCTAATGAAGATTGCACTCAACTTTGCCGATGATACTCCCGTTCTGAATGGGCACACCTATGTAGGTACTAACCTATCCGTTAATCCAGTTCGTTTTCCGGAAGTGTTAATTCAAATTATGGTGACGACTTTTAAGTGCCGTTTCAACAACAAAGCTGAGCATTATTGCCTGCATTGTCGCCGATCAGTGCAGCAGAACCACATTCTCACCGATGGGTGCAACAGAATCACATTCTCACCGATGGGTGCAGCAGAACCACATTCTCACCGATTGGTGCAGCAGAACCACATTCTCACCGATGGGTGCAGCAGAACCACATTCTCACCGATGGGTGCAGCAGAACCACATTCGAACCGATGAGTGCAACATAACCACATTCTCACCGATGGGTGCAGCAGAACCACATTCTCACCGATGGGTGCAGCAGAACCACATTCTCACCGATGGGTGCAGCAGAACCACATTCCACCGATGGGTGCACAGAACCACATTCTCACCGATGGGTGCAGCAGAACCACATTCTCACCGATGGGTGCAGCAGAACCACATTCTCACCGATGGGTGCAGCAGAACCACATTCGAACCGATGAGTGCAACATAACCACATTCTCACCGATGGGTGCAGCAGAACCACATTCTCACCGATGGGTGCAGCAGAACCACATTCTCACCGATGGGTGCAGCAGAACCACATTCTCACCGATGGGTGCAGCAGAACCACATTCTCACCGATGGGTGCAGCAGAACCACATTCTCACCGATGGGTGCAGCAGAACCACACGTGGCAAGTGTGCGACCAATGCAGAGGTTCAGTGCAGATGTCAGGGAGGTGCAGCTAATTTTAGCCCGAGCAATTCGCAAGATATCGTGCCAATATGAGGCTAACAACTGTGAGAATATACTATTGCATGCAGAATATGCCAAAATGCTAAGCGCATGAAATGGGATGAAGATGATGGAAAATAATTGGGACTATTCTGGGTTACAGTTAACAGATGTTTTCTTCGAATGGGATAAAAGTTGTCTGGGATTGTTAAGGTCCTGTTAAGTGCTTGTATTCTATGCGAGCAGTAAGCTTAATCATCACTTGACAACTTCCGGCGTGTAAAAGCAATAACTTTTCTACCAACAAGAAAAGATCATGCCAATCATGCAAAAGAAGTCTAGCAATGACAGGAGGACCATGACAGTCGCTACCTGGAACTGCCGTGGTCAGATTTGTCGGGAAAGGATTGCATGACATCCAAGAATTTCTCGGTATACGCATGCATCCATATTTGAGACATAAAAGATAATATATGATGCAGTTTTCCGTCCTATGCATAGACAGCTATATGAACCATGCATTTTTGGCAGAAATGTTTGTAAAATGTGCAAAGCTGGATGCCGTTTGGTGGCTGCCGTTGGCCATGTACCTTTGTAGGTGGAATTAGCTGGGTGTTTGAAAAGTGTCAATTACCTTGTATTTACATCGCCACGTTTATGGCTGCTAATATCGCTGTAGTCCTAATGCACATAAACCGCTCTTGTCAGATAACATCCAACAGCGTTGGATTAAATTAATTGCTGAAAAAGCTACCATAAAAATGATCTGACGAAGTACCATGTGAGATGGTAATGGCATGGAAGCATTCAGGTCAGGATTTTCACATAGAGGAGCGATGCAATTTGTCCAAAGTGCCATTCCCCTGGGCTTCATGTACACGTGGAGCGAAATGTAAAAGGGAGGGGCAACGACCGATATATTGTGATCATTGTAGCCTCCATTTGCTTCAGTCAAATTTACCCCACGGTCATTGTGAGCTGTGGATAGGAATTCTAGCCCATCTCGCCTATCAGTTCCGCTTATTGAATGGTGGGAACAGATGCGGATCCAGGTGATGTCCTCAAGATCGTTTGTCTCCTTCAAGATGAGCGTCGGTATCCAGGTGATGTCCCCAAGCTCGTTAGTCGTGTGCGTTAGCACTGGTGATATCGTGTGTTGAAAGTGCGTTGGCACTGGCTGGAAACCCCAGCAGGAGCATTTCGACGTGCATACCGTGCGCTCTGCAACATTTCCAAATAGTCGTGTTACACAGCCCGTTGTTCAGCACAGTAATCTGGCCAGTCTCATGTGGAGAACGCTGGACGTTGGCGGCGGGCTCAATCGGACGTGGTACTGAGCGATAGTCCTCACAGCGATAGCATGGGCTGGGCATGATCTGTTGGCACAGCCGCTCTATCCGATGGGCCCTGGACAGACGTATAGATTGTGGAGACGATGTGATATCTCGTGTACCATATCTTGCCATGTATTTCTGGTCTGATTAACGGCAGGGTGGGGACGAACTCGCTGTCTCCCACACGGCCATTGCGAGCGCCACCGTCAGACCCTGGTGCCGTATAAATCGCGTGCGAATCTCCGCGCAACGGGATCACGCCGATAACCACGTTAGTGCTCTCGTTGTCACGGCGGTCGCGTGATAGACGATGCACACGTCCGGTCTTGTCGGTCACCGCACGGAGAGGTCAGGCGGACGTTTTGCATCAGTTCTATTAGATCTGCCTTCGGCAGACACAGGCAGACGCGGTGTGCATGCCACGAGGCTATCAGCCATCGGGGCTCGTGCTTCCCCACCGAGGGCTGGTCAGTGCGTGTCGAAGCCATGCTACCAAAACATTTGCAGATAAACACAGATTGTGGTGTGTGTGTGTGTGTGTGTGTGTGTGTGTGTGTGTTGGGTAACGACTTGCCGGAGATGCAGCTGTGATATTTGCCTCTACCTTGGGCCACCTTTTTCGCTAGGAACCAGCGATCAATGCTGAAGTTATCGAGCAGATGTTGAGTCCTTCCTGTCGACAGGGTGCAGCAAGTTGGTTTATGCTACCGAGTCGAGAATCATTTCTAGTTCAAGAGGCAGCTACTCGGGGTTGTCATTTTATGTTTGCATGGATATCCAGGTACCCAGAAGCCTCTTTTGTGCAGCTACAAAGTAACATCTATTGGTGCTTCATTGCTATTGTTCAAAGTGTTGTTTGGAATAAGGACTATTAGGGCCGAGCTTACCCCTAAGTAGCTTTAAAGTACTTGCCGATTGTTCGAAGTTTTGGCACCCTGTTATATTTTTAGAGCACCGTAAATCCCCAGCCTGACAACATAATAGATGATCATCTCAAAATACCAAAATGAAGTTAACGGAGATCAAGCTGCAAATGAAACGTCCGTGCGCTAGAAGGGATGCTGTAAACGCTCATTGTGTAGGGCGCAACTGCACATTTTAAGCTTTTTTCCAAACAAAATTTTATTTAGAAAACTAAATTAGAATGAACATCATGATACACATCTAAAGGTATCTAATATTCATAAACACTGAGATCTGGAATATGTATGGGTAACTCGCAGGAATTATTACCTAACAACTTCTAACAAGGGTCACACACATGGAAGGTAATAGAACAACAGGACGCTTCGGACAAATAGTACTGTCTTTCCGCGATATGCGTACTCCTGGCGTGATGATGGCCAAGGACTGACTTTGTATCCAACGACGGACGAATTAAATGGTCGGAACGCGCGGGGAGCTTCGTCCTGGCGGATTCTGATCACCGACCTGCCACTTACGCTTCACGTGCTCTGCCAACTCATCCAAGAGCCAAATTCCGTGCATGTCGCAGCCCGTTCAGCTTCACGTCCCGCGTGGGTCCGCTCCCGCACTGTGGCCCCGCCGCCCAGTGGAAATCGCATCGCGATTGTGACCTCTGGATGTGCGGCTGCGATGAACAGGCACAGGCACGCCCCTGGACCGGCAACTGACAACTCCCCGTTGCGCACCGCACGCCACACTCCTCGACGTACCTGCGTTGGAGACCGTTGTCCGACGGTTGGCGCTGTCGGCAAACAGCTTTACGAGCCGGCCAGCGATGGCACACCAGACGGCAGTTATTGCGGCTCGCCGAGCGGGTCTCGTGCGGTGTCGCAGTGATCCGGCCGCCGTGACAGACAATCCCGAACCGTTGGCACGTCTCTCATGCACCAGCCCACCCCGGTGTCGCAGTGATCCGGCCGCCGTGACAGACAATCCAGAACCGTTGGCACGTCTCTCATGCACCAGCCCACCCCGGTGTCGCAGTGATCCGGCCGCCGTGACAGACAATCCCAGAACCGTTGGCACGTCTCTCATGCACCAGCCCACCCCGGTGTCGCAGTGATCCGGCCGCCGTGACAGACAATCCAGAACCGTTGGCACGTCTCTCATGCACCAGCCCACCCCGGTGTCGCAGTGATCCGGCCGCCGTGACAGACAATCCAGAACCGTTGGCACGTCTCTCATGCACCAGCCCACCCCGGCCGTCCACACTGGGGCGAAACTGCCCGTTTCCCTGATTAATCTCGCGCTGCTTAGTCTTGCATAATGCACGTCGCCTGATGTCATCAGAAACATGCCGAATGATGAAGACCGTGTCGTAAAACTTGGCAGCACAGTATTTGCATTTGTACACTGTCACGGTGAACAGCTTGTATGGCGCGGTGGACTATGACGCACAGTCGCAAATAAATGGCCGATGCTTGTGGACGGCTGATGGCCAAGCCAGGTGGCCGGGTGAGCGACCTATTCCAATGGCCGATGCTTGTGGACGGCTGATGGCCAAGCCAAGTGGCCCGGTGAACGACCTATTCCAATGGCCGATGCTTGTGGACGGCTGATGGCCAAGTGAGCGACCTATTCCAATGGCCGATGCTTGTGGACGGCTGATGGCCAAGTGAGCGACCTATTCCAATGTTGTCATCGGCCCCTGCAGGCCCTTCAGGGAAGGAATCCCGTTTGCCGTGCGGCGGTTTCAGTCGTTTCCGGAGCAGGACGAGCGCACCGTGTCCACAGCGACCGATATCACATGCTCCGAGCGACACCAACACTCTCCGAGCGACACCAACACTCTCCGAGCGACACCAACACTCCGAGCGACACCAACACTATCCGAGCGACACCAACACTATCCGAGCGACACCAACACTATCCGAGCGACACCAACACTCTCCGAGCGATTCCTGTGCTCTCCGAGTGATCTCAGCACTCTCCGAGTAACTCCGCCACTTTCCGAGGGACCTTGGCACTCTCCGAGTAACTCCTTCATTATTCGGGCGACCTTAGTACTCTGAGAGACCCCAACACTCTTCGAGCGACCCCAGTCCCACCCGAGCGACCCCAGCACTCTCAAAATATCCCTAGACACGCTACAAACAACTTCAGCACTCTCTAAACGACATCAGCACTCTCCAAATAACCCCAGACACTCTTCACGCGAATGCAGCACTCTCCAAGCGACCTCAGCACTCTCCAAGTGACCCAGGCATTCTTCAAGCGACTCCAGCACTCTCCCAGCGACCTCAGCGCACTCGAAGAGGTCGCGGCGCTCTTCGAATGATCCCATCATACTTCGAGCGTCCGCAGCCCTCTCCGAACGACACCGACACTTTCCGAGGGCTTCGGCACTTCCCCAGCAATCCAGCCCTCTCCGAACGACACCGACATTTCCCGAGGGACCTCGGCACTTCCCCAGCAGCCCAGCACCCTCAGAGCGGGTCGAGTGCTTCGCGAGCCGCAGACCACACTAACTTCCCACTGAAATCAGAGCGCTATTCTGGACTGCAGCTGTTAATAATTAAGTTGGTCACGCTGGAGGCGTGGTGAGCGTAGGGTGACGGCCTCGGCCATGGGCGTCCGCGAAGTCTTTGGGAGAGTTTGGTGCGGCAACGAAGGCAACGGAAGAGCTTTGAACGAAGTTGTCAGTGACGTGTTTGAGCCGCGAATCGAGTGGTTGCAGTCGGACGTGGAGTGTAATGGTGCAGATAACCCATGGTTCTGTCTCAGACACGCAAACTGGGAAACGGTACATCTGGGATCAGTTGCAATATGAAAACAAGGGTTGTTATTGATCATTTTCACCTCACTATTTTGAGAGCAAGAGTTTTACGATAAAAAATGTGGTTTGTTTGAAATAGCATCTTTGGAAAAATATGTGAAATGTGGCTTACCAAGCACCTCCATAGCATTTTGCATCATCGACTGGTGTTAAAACCAATCTCGATTCGGCTCGAGGTAGCACGTGAATGTGCAATAACTAGCAGCTAATATATATATATATATATATATATATATATATATATATATATATATATATATATATATTTCCTGTGATATGTAGCATAGCCATAGCCGTGCGGTACTGTGCAGTGGAGAGGGCTCACCAAGTTTTGTGACTCTATACCCTGATCGAGGGTGGGGGAGGGGAGGGGAGGACAGTGTCGCCGGGCGGGGCCGGCCGCGTGCCGCCGGAGTGTGGTGACTGGCCACGTGCCCCCAGAGTGTATGTCTCGACAGGGCGACCGGCCTTGTGCCGCCGGAGTGTATGTCTCGACAGGGCGACCGGCCACGTGCCCCCGGAGTGTATGTCTCGACAGAGTGGCCGGCCACGTGCCGCCAGAGTGTATGTCTCGACAGGGCGACCGGTCACGTGCCCCCAGAGTGTATGTCTCGACAGGGCGACCGGCCACGTGCCGCCGGAGTGTATGTCTCGACAGGGCGACCGGCCACGTGCCCCCGGAGTGTATGTCTCGACAGAGTGGCCGGCCACGTGCCGCCGGAGTGTATGTCTCGACAGAGTGGCCGGCCACGTGCCGCCGGAGTGTATGTCTCGACAGAGTGGCCGGCCACGTGCCGCCGGAGTGTATGTCCCGACAGGGTAGCCGAGCGAGGCCGGCCGAGTGCCCCCGGAGTGTGTGCTGGTGCGTGGCGGAACGGTGCGCGCCAGGTCGAGCGGCCATTGCTGGAACGAGCGGCGCTGATGGCTCTGTTTGTTAGACGCCGCGCAGCGGTGGCACGGGTGCGCTTCAGCGCCGACGACGCCAACCGCTATGTCATCGCGACGACTCAGACGACTTGGTGCCAAACAAACGCTGCAGCTCGGCCGCCGCAGGCTGGGGCATTTCCCTGCTCTGTTTGCTGGGCTTCGTGGAGCTGGTTTCGATGATTGTCGTCATTGTGGATTGTTCTTCGCTCAGCTATGCTGGCTGGAAGGGCCGTACTTGCTTCCCACTGTCCATTATCAGCTGTTCGCCCTTCCGCATGGCTGGAGATCCCCGAGGCCGGGGATTTCGCTCGGGATCTCCTGATCGGGAAGCGTTGATACGCTAAAAGGTTGAAATGGCAAAGCGATGATATCCGATGCTGACTGGCTGCTATGTTGGCGCGGCTTATAGCTGTAGGGTAGTTCTTGACCCCTGGCGTGATGATAGTCTAGTAGGACCTTCGCGAACCGCAATTAACCCGAAGTGAGAAGCGCAAGACTCGTCGTTAATTTAAACTTATAACGAATAGCGCGGGGCCGAAATATGATGGGTATTGGCGGCAATTTAGCACGCGTCCGCCAACACCTAATTCAGCAAGTACAGACTACGTCGTCCGTAGGTAAGCGCCGAGAAAACCGTGTCTCTGCGTCGGTGTATTAGTTCCGTCTCGACTGTTACTTACTGGTAACTGACTACATCTCAAACAGCACCCTCTGAGCCGACAAGTAGCTCCGCCTTGCGGCCGTATCCCCGCAGCGTGATTGGCGGGCGGGTACGACCGCGCGTCCGGCATTGGCAATACGTCATGCATCACGCCCAGTGGCAGTATGGCCTCGGGGGAGGGGTGACTCAGGATTACTCATATACACGTGGTCTTGATCTTATCTAAAGCGGATGCTTGTTGGTACAAAGCCACAACAATTCGAACACAGTCACCGGTGTGAATCATACGCTACATTTCTTTCAGCGCGGCCAGAGACATG
This sequence comes from Ashinkailepas kermadecensis, assembly GCA_034440615.1. Lineage (NCBI taxonomy): Eukaryota > Metazoa > Arthropoda > Thecostraca > Neolepadidae > Ashinkailepas > Ashinkailepas kermadecensis. The sequence goes on from JAOTOM010003625.1 coordinate 93,345, forward strand.
ATTCATAATGAATCATGTTGCATAGCAGTACAAAATCAATGCAAAATTAAAGTCAGGGACTGATGACCAAAGTCATGAACATTGAGTCCATGTCTAAGCACCTGGGGCTCATCCAATGGTGCTCCGAGTGCACGTTTTCCCACTGGTTAGACATCATCACTGGTGAAGTGGACGGTCGCGTGTTGGAAATTAGCTGCCTCTGATGTAGCTTACCTACAGCTGCCGAAGCGGTACGGAAGATTAGCCATGCTAAATGACCTAGGTGAGTGCGCATGACTGCGGGCCACCTATGTGGATGCGTAGTAGAAGCCTTGCCTAGGCTTTATCAAAGTTTGCTGCTCACAAGCCGGCAATGTGTACACAACAACCATAACGACTGATTCAGTTGGTGCACAACAGCCATATCGGCTGATTCAGTTGGTGCACGACAGCCATATCGGCTGATTAAGTTCGCCACCTCACTGGGCCAATCGAATGTGGCTACAATGGACTACAATGTGGCTACAATGGACTCATGCTTAGCATAGCCTCTCATGACATGTCTGACACCACGTTAACCCTCGTCGGGCCGGCCGGTAAACCCACCTTCGGTAGGCCGGGCCGGAGGCTCTTGAAAGCCCCCCAGCAACTGATCCCGATGTACATAAGCTAGGATAAAATGCAAAACACCGTTAGGAAGTTCTAGTTAAGGAGAGCAGGAAGCATACATTTTATTTGTACTTCGTTCGGCAATGTGGTCACCAGAGGTCATATTATGTTAATTAGCTACTCGACTGAAATCCTTGAAAATTGTGAAAAAGACAGAGTTTGTTTTCCTTCATCCCACTTCTTTATCGGCCAAACGAGGATCAATCTGGTATCATCAGCTATTGTCACGTCTACCGATGACCAGGAGAGTTCCTTTCACTTACTCAATTTGAGAACCAAACAATGCGAGAAAAAGTAGCCAGAAATCGTGGCACCAAGCCGGTAAAGACAACAGTCATTGTTCGTGGCGTAGTTGCATATCCTCCTGGAAGGTTTGAGCCAGTAAAGGCTCCAATATTTAACCACCACCAAGTGAATGCAATTCTTGCAAATGCGTTGCAATGCAATGGATTGAATTGATTGCCTTGGTGATTTGAAATGCAAATCACCAAGTCAATACTCCCTTCCCCTGCGTTTGAGAAGGTGGTCTCCAAGGCGACCCGCACACATTCGCAGCGAGAGTAGAGTTAGCCGCATCGATGCTATCAGAAATGCTGTGCCCATTTGGTGCGGTTCATCTCATTTCCGTATGCATAACCCCTATATGGAGACCTACAACGGACGTAAGGCCTGATGAAGAAAAAATGAGAAGAATGTTTTTTACTTTCATCTTGATAATTCGACACTTGCAACACACAACTCTGACGATGACTAATTAAATCACAGCATGAACTTACCCACTGAGACCCTGTATACTATAAAATAACACACTTTAATTTTCATTCTAACGTGCAATCATTACACACCAACACATGGTTCCTATGTCATATCACGCATAAAGTATGCTGGTGTTTCGACTGGGCTCAATTTCCAGGCATGCACCGCAAGAAGTAGAATTTAAGTGGATGTAAATTTGACGAATGTCAGAGCGCAGTACTTACAGACGTACTTTGCTCACGATTGAAATTTCCAGTAAATTTTGGAGGACAAGCGTGAACACATAGTGTGATGATGTCCTAGTGAACGTGTAGCACACACATTATCTTCGTCCAAGTGGTACCGAGATGGGGGCGCCAAATTTCGTCGTGTCATGCCTAGCGCACTGATCGGATAGGGTGTCCCCCGCCGAACCGCTTGTCCGCGCGTGCGTGACCCACAGCGGCATCACTGGCAGCTGTGCGTCCAGCAACGCATTAGCGTGGATATCGCGGAGAAACGAAAAGGTGTTGGCTGCAGAAGAAGCCATCCAGCTCGTCGAAGATGGGAATTTCATAGCGACGTCGACTCGTCGAAGATATAGTGGTATTTCCGCATTCTACTGTCGACCATGTGACCGACGAGGAGGAAGGGAATACCGCTGTTGTCTCGATGCACGATGTGTCTGGGCATGAAAATGTCCACATTCCCATCCGGGAGCGGTTTGCAGAGCCCTTCCCTTTCGTTTCCGGAAGGATAGGATGAAGGGCGAGGATGGTGCTCGCTGGAGGAAGACTCGAATATACCATAGTACTCGAAAGTTCCTCGGATAAAACGCGGCAAACCGCAAAGCTACGCGAGGATAAGACGAGGAGTGCTGGATGATAATTATCCGGTGCAGTTATTTGAAGGGATGTTGGTGCAGGAGACCAGCTAGCATATAATAACTGAGACTTTCAACTAATTCGGTATCACTAAGAACGACCAGCACGGCAGCCTCCCGCTAAGCGACCTCAAAACATTCACTGAAATTCCCCTCCCCTCCGGATATCAGCAGCTAAGTTCCGAGTCGCAGTTAAGTTCGAGCGTCATTACTAGTCCGGAGCTGGTGACGTGGGTCTTGAGGATGTACGACAGACAATGAGCCGGAATAATCACGCCAAGATAAAGGGGTGCCTCGGCTTCCAGGACAAGAGCCAGGCTTCAGCCAACCAAGACGATCGCGAGTTCAGAGTTCGATTCATCATCCAGATGTTAAATCGAACCTTCTAGATATTCTCCCTCTTTAGGGAGCACTTCGCCATCGATGAGATGATCGCGAAATACTTCGGACGCCATTATCTGAAACCACTCGCCCATGGCGAGCCGATACGCTTCGGCTATAAGATGCGGTCTCTTTGTGGAAAGGACGGCTACTTCTTCAAGTTCTCACTCTAATGTAGGAAGGGCATGAACAACAACAGCTTCCCTGAGAAGCAGAGTTGTCCGTGACGTGATCGAGGCAGTGGACATCCATACCGACCGCAAGACGGGGTGTTTCTCGATACTTTGCTCACGTCAAGGTCACTCATCAAAACGCTGACCGATAGTGGCATGCGAGCTACTGATGCTATGAGGAACAACAATGAGGAACTGTCCGGTAATACTAAAAAAACCTGGATAAATAAGGTCCTGACTTCTACGAACTATGCTTCGACACCAATGACACAATTACTGGTGAAGTGGAACGGTAACCAATGCGTTTCTGTGATGAGAAATCGATAAGAGGGTACAGAATGGTGGCCTTTAATGTGGCCCTCACATATTCACAGCGACAGTAGAGTTAGCTACGTTGATGCTTTCGTAAAGGTCGTGTCTGCCTGGTGGGGTTCATCTCATGGCCGTGTAAATAACGCTTATGCGGAGATGAGGCTTATACAAGCAACGTAAGGTTCCATTAAAACGAACGTGATGAGCATGGAGTTTATTGTGATACGATAATGCGCTACTTGCAACATTCCACTCTGACGGTGACCAACTAAATCACAACTTGTGCTTGTTAATGGTTACTAAAAACGAATGATTTCAATGGTTTCATTTCCATGGCACATGGAGGCAGGGTGATTGCAAGAGAAGGAGTGAGTTCGGTTGGCTGGTAGCTGAAGTGATCCGTGGTGAGCAGAGGATCAGCTAAGGGGGGGAGGATCCTTAGCACCCAAAAATACACTAAATCGAACGAGAACTTTTGATATTTTCACCACGCCAAACCATACATCGTCGGCGCGCTTCGTGTGCCGGTATATTTAAGACTTATTTAATATTATTTATATTTATATTCAAGATATTTATATCTATATTTAAGATTTATTATCAATTTCATCACATGTTTTTTCGTCGAGCCCCCTCCCCTAGAAAAATCCTGGCTGCGCCACCGATTGTGTGGGCCAAAAGAGATGACATCTGAGACCCGCATGAGCGGCGGTCGGCGGGCCCACCTGGTCGGTCGTGGAGCCTTCGAGCGGGGACTCGACGCCGTCACCGCTGCAGCCCGTCGCCGTCCTATCTGGATGCACCATGCATTTATTCATCACGTGCAAATGTCTGTCGTCCGCGGCAGACCGCAGTTGTCAAGGAATTCACCAGGTTCGGATGTTTCTTCTGTACACCGGAGCACGTTTGTGACTCATCTATTTATGCATTTATTTCACGATACATGCCCTCCACGTACAATGGCTATTATGGATATGGATCATCGGCTCCATGTATCCAAAAATAATTGAAATCGTATTTTTTAAGGGAACGTTTACAGTGATGTCAGATTATCTCGAGGTGATTAATTGAATACAGCCAATGTACATTCTCTCATGGGTATTTTCTGATTTGAAAGCAGATTGTTCGGTTCCTCTCAAATATAAGAAGGAAGCTGAAACTACAGACGGACTGACATATGCTCCAAGTACAATATCTTCTAGCTAAATGATCGACCGCGAGACATGCATGGATGGTACTGTGGGCGCCAAAACATTTGAGTTTGACAGTTTACATGAATAGATGAAAGCACACACTCATGCAACTTAGTGAGTGGCACCACATGCCAATTAGTGGTCGGGTGAAACTGGCTTTCAACCGTTGAACCACAAGTCCTCTTTCTGAACTTTGTCTTGCTCAAGGATCAAGGCTGTTGTGAGAAGACCTTTCAAATTTGTATTTCCAACACCAGGGCCAGAGTTTAGGATTATAGTCAGAACATCAGGTCGCATCAGGGTGAGCACTAATGTTTTAAAACGCGCACCGGAGGGGTCGGATTCCGCCCACCCCTACTGTTTTTCGACGATATCTCATAAATGGTCGGAGATATTGCAGTGAAATCTTGTGACTTTGTTAGAAATTGATACGTGCATCCTGTGCAATACAAAAAACGAAATGCGTTGGTAAATATAGGAACTACAGTGGTGCAAAGTCGACCAACCGGGCGGCGACCAGCCACCAGGCCTCCGAGTGTTCAGGGTCACAAAGGCGTCGTTGGTGCGATGGAGCGGCGGTTCGGTGTGGCGGCCGGTATCGATCTTATTTGTCCCTGAAGACATTGACCTAGCATCATGGAATTCATACTGAAGGGAGTTCGCTACAGCCGTAATGCACTCCCCAAATTTTGCGCTTCTAGCTTTCTTAGTTTTCGAGATCTTAGGGGGGGCGAAATCGACCCCCCCCCCTCCGGTGCTCGCTATGTGAGAGGCCCTCCGGCGCGCGCGTTAGAGCAAGAGTAAATTTAGAGAAGTTGGCGTTGCGTGAGCCAAGGCTGGTGCTGCATCTACAATAACCCAAATACTGTATTCCCCACCCATGCCTGTTTTCATATGTTTGGACCGTCGAAAATTATGAACCGAGAACCGATGAAAATTGGGACTGATTTGCATAAAAACATGGAGTGTGCGTTGTTAAAACTATATCAATGTAGATCTCAGCGGCCAAGAACAATCCCTTGGTCGAGGTGAAATTCCCGTGTGATGCACAGTTTATGCTATTTAATTTAATGATGATATCACCAATAATGCAATGTTCTTAAGCTCCTCTGGACACAAGCTACGATTGTGCAATAAGCTTTAGATATACATAGATGGAATTTTACATGCAATTCATCCACATCTCTGGGGGGCGGAGGTGACAGTATCGAATTTGCAATACACGTGGTCCCCACCAGCCTATTGAAGAGTCCAAATTGCATAGGTGCAGGCTTCTGAAAATTATTGGGAGGGCACACTACATGAAGGCAATGGGAGGGTCCGAATGTATTGGGGCATACCACATAGGGTCCCATATTAAAAGTTGAAATTATGGGGGCACAGCCAACATTGGGAGGCACGTGCTCTTCCAAAAGCATACAAAGCTACATCCCTGCCCAATTGAGAGACATAATTTAACTATACTCGGGAAAAGGGGCGCAAAACGTCCTCCCCTGTGGTTCCGTAAATTTGTATGTAGCTCCTGAAAGTATCGGGTGACCACCCTGAGACGTGCTGACTTCTCCTACTTTTGTTTGCCATTGGGCGCCAATTTTTAACTCCCTGTTCTGATCGGGGACATCGTAGCATGGCGTGGATTCTTCTACGCATTGTGAATAGTGTAGGTAGTGTAATTAGTCGTGAATGGTCACATTTGCTCATAAATATGGTCAGAATCAAAACTATTAATGACGAAAGTAGTTTTGTTCATTGACAGTATATGGCTAAAGAAGTATCTCTTCTTATACTCCGACTCAATGTTTCCCCACAAAAAGGCGACCAAAATGATCAATGTCAAATGAGTGCCAGAAGCCCTAATCTGGTCGTCGCTAGATGTTTTCGAATCCAAAGGAATATAATGTGGTGGGGTTTCACCTGTCAGAGCGTTTTCAATGCCGATACTACTGCCAGCTCTTGGTGCTGGATGTGGATTTATTGCAGCACACATGTTTAGTGCATGCATCATGACAATGCTTATTGTCATAATATTCACCCTCGCGGTGTGTGCGTGAGGGTGTGGGTGGAGAGGAGTGGTAGGTTCATTGTCACTTATCACGTAATATTTTCATGAAATATTTCTGACGCCATTCAAGATATCGCATTTACATTTGGCCAACTCTCCTACAATTGATGAGCGCACATTGTGTACACATTTCAGATTCAATCTATTAAGGCCATGGGCTAGGGCAGATCAAATGCAGGCCATAACATCATCTTAAAGTTGTTTGCGAACGTCCCTTTAACAATTTGTCATGAACAAATCGTGCAAGATATATTCCAAAGTTCAATGTAGGTGGATGGGGTAAAGTGATGGATTGAAATGTGGATGGGATGGTGTAAAGAAAAGTTGGAACGTAAGCAAAGATCAACTAGAGTCAAGCCACTCCGCGAAACGGAGATTTTAACTGAATATTTTTCGGCCGGGTGACTGTCTACACCACCGGCATTAACCGGGTGACTGTCTACACCACCGGCATTGACCGGGGGACTGTCTACACCACCGGCATTGACCGGGAGACTGTCTACACCACCGGCATTGACCGGGTGACTGTCCACACCACCGGCATTGAGCTATCTGGTCTGACTTGGAAAGTCAGCCAGACAAGCTAGATAACAATAGTCTGTGTAATGCCGAAAAGTCAAGGATGGGTCTACGCCATACAATTAACTGCATTTCTCTATCTAGTTGAGAACAAATGTTTGAGAATTACATTGACCGCTGCACTGTGAGGGGTAGAACATGCTGTCTCACAGCGGCAGTTAGGACACCTCAAATGCAGAGTAAAAGCATATGAATAGTCCGATAATAATTATTGCCCACAATGCGCGCAACAGTACGCATTACTTTTACACAGCCAAAGTACCTGCATAATCATAATATCAGCCATAGCCATAATGCCTTTGTTTCATCGTCGTTCTAAGCCTGATCATAATAACGCTCTCAAGTCTGTTGATTAGAAGCATTACAGTTGATGGCTACCCATTTTTAAATCCAGGCGACTAACCGACTGCTGAGCCGATGAAAGTGGAGATTAACATACACTGTATTTAACTGTGATGGAACCGATTTAAGAGGCGGATGGGGCAAACGTCGGATATAACTAGACATAGGACCGAAAATATACGCGTCTTGCTGGCAATCTACCATGGCTGCCTCCATGGCAGAACATACCATGGAGGGGCATGGATGGAGAGAGAACGTGGCCAAGAGGTAGGCAAATGCTTCCTTAACCTAAAAAATGTTCGCTTTTTATTCTTATGGTCCGCTTTCCAAATGAAACGTAACCAAATGCAAATGTTACGCCCTCCCTTGTTGTCTTTTTCCCCCATCTTTATCCAAACATTGCCTACCGCATTGAAGAAGGATGGACCATTCATTATGTTGCAGACTGCTGGATAGGTGTTCATCCAGTGCGATTGCACAGCTCCGCCTCCGAGAGAGCGTGGACCTGGTGCAGATGACATTCCACCTCTCCGACCTGTTATTCCCCCTTTCCTGTGGACATGGTGCAACTCTATTGCCATGAAAAACGCTGCAGTTTGTTGTCATTGTCAGTCCTTTGGAGCAGCCGTCGTGTTTCTCAACAGGGGATGGTAAGCGTATCTTGCACGTTGAATGATGACGTATTGCAGACGGTGAGAATAACCCATTACAGCACATAGCTGCGATCGCATATCAAGTGACAACCATTGGGATTTCACCAAAATTCCTTCCATGGAAGTAACTGGAGGCGTTGGCAAAGCAAAGTGCCATCGCGTTAATGTTACCATACGATGGTAGATCTAGCCATCTGCCTTATGTGACATGTGCGCATGTATATTTAGGGGCGTTCTCAGCCTCCCACATGCCAGTGCAGGCACAAAGCTTGCTGCGACCGTGTGGGAGGAGAAACAGCACTTGCTACGCTAGTCACCAAGGTAAATGGGGCCTTGGCATAGACACACTGATTTTCAGCGCGCTTAGCGCAACGCCCGGTGGCAACAATGAACATCTAAGGCACATACACGGCTGAGTTCATCGCAGTAGCCACCGGCCAAAACTGATCGCTGAAATATAGCACACCTCACATAAAATACAGGAGTGTGTCGAGGCACAATTCCAGTCGCCATGTCTGCCCCGTGATGCGCCATGGTGTGGGGATATACTTAGAGAACTGGTTCGACCATTAAATAAAAAACAGATTATCCGATGAAGCGACATCGTCCAGCGGCACAGTATCATTCCGTGAGCTCCGAATGGTAGACTATCCCGTCTAACACCCCAGTGTAGCGGCGCAGTATCGTGCGACGTGGTGCTTGCATGTACGAAATGTTCTACATGGAAAGCAGAGCTGTATTCCTATTCCGATCTGCTTTGCATTTATAAACATTTGCCTTCCAATAATGGAGCCAGTATCCCAGCAAGTTCAACGCACCTGTGTGTGAGTACCTCAGCAGTGAGATACCTTCAACGCACCAGTGAGTACCTCAGCGGTCGGTGTAAAACTAGTTGCGAGCTGGCAGCGCAATCAGTGCAACATAAACGGCGTCGACCGAACATTCTTACACTTGCTGTGGTGAGCATTGCGCTATGATGCGCGCAGGTCACTAATCACATCAAAGTCAAGGTCGGGCACGAGGAAATATGCCACTATCTGATGAGGCAAACGATTTTCGAAGCAGATTTTGGTCAGAAAAATATAATGAGTGACGTCAATGCAAAGTCAACATAATGGGGATGAGGCAACAAGGCCATGACCATTTATGATGGCTGAATTACCATAAAATTTCATTTTTGCTGTGATTTTCTTCACTTCAACCACATTTGATTATGGTAATATTGACCTGAGCACATCCGTATTGTCATATCCAAATCCGAGGAATGTTTCGCGATTGGGTACAGGTTTTAGTTTCACCCAGGGACTTTGCCGTTCCGAAACAATCCCCGTCACCCCAAGGCTCTCTTTCCCCGTTAAAATGGATTATCATCTTGTGCGTATATATGTCATGTTGAGGCAAAGGGCGTCTCTAATTCAAATTCACAAGGCTGGATATAAAATAATCCTTTAAAGCGACAGCACCTGGGATTTGTGGGAGGCAAAGCTAACAAAGAAGCTCATCTGATATTTATCATACTGCTGACATGCAGAAGCACGCAATGAGGATAACTCGAGGCTCCGTTTCCTTAACAAACAATGATGTGTGCAAGGACTTGCTTTGATGTGTGAGACGACATCATTACCTCATACTAGCAACACAAGCACAAGCAAATGCACAAGCAAATGTATGACGACGCAACTTGACATGGGTGGTCAGTTGTGGTATAATAACTGCCATGCATTCGAACTGCCGATGCGAAGCAACAACGCTCAGGCCTGCAAACCGGACGTCACGGGTGCAGACGTGTGTTAGAAAGGTAAAGCTTTGCGTGAACTCTAATCGCTATTAAATTCAGGGGAAGACCGTGAAGCCGTGCCTTCAAGGCGCATAGAACGTTCAAATGTCAGGAAAACATCAGATCGTTAACAAATTTTGATCCTTTTCGTAATCTGCACTGGATGACGTTGGTGCAGGTTAGAGGTCAGGTTGATCAGTAGAGCACCCCAGGATGGAAACGTAGAAATCCAGGTAATGGAGGGCACTCCGCAAGTGTCTTTAATGATCCTTTGACAACTTGGGGCCCCTGATATCTTTTATGGTGATCTGGTACCAATTTACACGCACTGCTTTGGTACCTGGTGCCTAAATGAAGACCCTGTATATGCACTTTCTTGTTATTGTTCTGTGAAATGAGCTAAATAGCTTCCCCAATGCTTTTAAGTATATCCAAGTCTGACTTCCCTGGTCGTTGCATTCAACTTGAACTTCACTTCCCGTGTCCGCATCGTATATTTCCATTGCACAGCCTCTGCTGTGCCATTCGCTGCTTGCATTCAATGGCGTTTCCGTTTCATGCTGTGCGTTCCCACTGCGCTCCATTCTTGTTTTTATCCACTGAGATTTATAGTGGTGCCTGTCTGACATTATACGCTATTCCGCGTGAACTGTCGCGGCCAGTAGGCGCGTGCCCAGGCTCGGGTCTACAGGTCGGCGCCAAATCCAACAACACCGCCACCTTCCATCACCACCGTGGGCGCACGGTCCCGTCGGCGCCAAATCCAACAACACCGCCACGTTCCATCACCACCGTGGGCGCAAGGTCCCGTCGGCGCCAAATCCAACAACACCGCCACGTTCCATCACCACCGCGCGCGCAAGGTCCCGTCGCCGCCAAAGCTCACAGCACCGCCACTTCCAGGCACCACCCTGTGGAACGGTGCACTGTCGGCGGCCATTACTGCTGACGGCCAGATGGCGCTGATGACATTATTGTGGCGGCCTGGCAGATCCGATACCTCGCCAGCTGTGGCTTTGCTGTGGTGTGACTCGGCGGACACTTGGACTGGGCGTGGCGCTTTAGAGCACCCTCTGCAGTCGATAGTGGCGCCTCAGGGCACCCTCCGCTGCCGGTACGTGGCGCTTTAGGGCACCCTCCGCTGCCGATAGTGGCGCTTTAGGGCATCCTTCGTTGCCGGTGGTGGCGCTTTAGGGCACCCTCCGCTGCCGATATATGGTGCTTTAGCACACTCTGCGCCGATATGTGGCACTTTAGGGCACCCTCAGCTGCCCTAAAGTGCCCAGGTACGTTCCGAGTTGCACGACGCTCCAAACACGGTTATGACTGACTGATGTGCTTCTACATCGGCTACTGGTAAGTACCATGACCTCGACCCCGCCGGGGCTGGGACGCGGTGGTGTATTTCCGGTTACAACCGAATGTACCACTACACTACCACTACCCATATCGCAGGCTATTATCTACCGTTGTGTTTGCGAAATCTACCGATAGCGGTATTCTAAATCTACCGACAGCGGTATTCGCAAGCACCAATGCACCGAACTTTGCACCAGCACCGAAACACCGGAAGCACAGTAGAATGACAAGAGTTGTGCTAGCTCCGCATGCATGAATTCTCACTTGAATTGCAGTAAACGTGGTACCCATGGCTTCACGTACCTGGTACTCACACCCATCCGTACGGGTACTCGTGGCCACCCGTATCTGGTACCCGTTGCCATGCCTGCCTGTGGCTGTGGCCACCCGTAGATCATCAGGCCGCACCTGTGGCCAGGCGTGCAACTTTGGATACCTTTGCCCGCCCCTCCCCCAAAGCTAGCCTGGCCCGCCCAATGGTTTCATCTTTTAACACGCTCACTGAAGGGGAGGGGGAGGGGGTGAAATCCGCCTACCCCTCCAGTTTTTCATACATAACTCTAGATTTTGCCGGTTGAAATACGCCATTTTTCGCATACCTGCTTAGAAATGTCCGGCGCGTCGTTTAAAGCAAGAAAGACGGAAATCGGCCAAAGATTTTCGAGTTAGAGGCCGTTAAAGTCAAAATATTTCGTAGCGCCAGACCACAAAAATCGGCGCTGATGTGCTTCCCGTATATTGGCAAAAGGGAAGTGTTCTTCGCAACACTAACGACTTTTTTGATGTATATTGTTATGCTATATAGTTTCAAGGTGATGTTAGGTCACCGAGGTCAAGTCAGGTCAAGTTTATGACAGGTTAATGGAACCAAACTTGGTCAACTGGAATGTTGTCATTAATGCAAATGACTCATGCGATTGATGTCACTTTGCATGTTACTCCCTACACATCCTGAAAGCTACTGTTTGTCATTGTGTACCTAAGCGTTTCCATGCCTTATTCATGTACTTCACTCCTTTCTTCGTGAAGCCAAGCCACGCAAAACAATACAATTTTGACATTTGTGGCCTCATTTGACCTTGAAGATATCGACCAAAGGTCATGAAATTTGCACACTATAGAGTTTACTAGCGTACCCATCCACCCTGATAATTTCGTTACTCCAACTTTAATAGGAGCCAAGATCTTGGGGGGGGCGGAATCCGCCCCCCTGCAGTGCGCGTAGTTTTCAGAGGCCCTCCAGGGCGCGTGTTAAATTGGGACCATGTGGAGTGGCCCCTTTCCCCCAAACCGATTTGAGTTCCTCAATTTCCTCCATGCATTGCCCTCCCCCGCCCCTCTGACAATTTTGGCAAAATTCTGCCCCTACCCATGGCTACTGTACCTGGCACTCACCCTAATCCCTACATGGTACCCATGGCCACTCAAACGTAGCATCGTGGCTTCAGGTGGCTGATGAAAGGTTAATGCTCATTCTCACCTTCTCAGCAAATCTTATTTTATGGGAGATCATCCAAAAGAATGTTACCCTTAACCGAGGCAATAGACATCAGCCAAAGCCAGATAACGAGTCAACTGCGCATATTTGTCCAGCTCCATGTGTGTTTGCACACCTAATTGATCCGGAAATGCGATACGGTGCGAGGAGAGCCGAGCAGATCGACGGCGCCAGCTGATCGCTAGCCACACATAAATACGAAAGACGACCAATCCGCGTTGATCCAGTAGGCGTGGACAAGTCGTGCTCGAGTGATATTTGAAAGCATTTTGTTTGCTTTTGAAGTATGTATTAACGCCTCATTGCAGTGAGATGGCGGAGGAACCACCGGTCTGCATCAAATGAAGCACAGCCCATTTTGTTAACCGTGTTACACAATCTTTCAAACCTTCAAGAATGTGCCCTGTTAGATCATGGACTTCTGACGTCAGCCTTGTGGTCATGTGTGGGTGAAAACGAAGAAGCGACTAATTTAATATTAGAAGTCATTGTTTTAGCGGCCCTTTCACCATTTTTGTAATAGTTCGCACTTTGCTTGTGCATGCGTAATCTATTTACAAGCATAGCGATTATGTGAAGGTCAAGGTCATCATGCATCAACCACGGTAATGCGTGACCGCGCAAATTGACGACTATTTTGATAGGATGTGCTCTGTTTTTCCCTGATATCCTCTACTCGCGACTACGAAACAGCAAAGAGCGATAAGCACGATCTCTTTAATGCATCAGGATGACTAGATCACCTCAGGTGAATCACGTCAAGGTGGCAACAAGTATGAAAGAACTTTTGTGTTATAAAAATATATATATATATATATATATATATATATATATATATATATATATATATATATATATATATATAATATATATATATATAATGTGTATATAGTTGTTATATATATATATATATATATTATATATATATATATATATATATATATATATATATATATATATATATATATATATGGATTTGTAGATTTAGGACTACTCCATGGTAATTGCTGGTACTGTATTCTAATTCAGCACCCATGTGTCTCATACAAAACTGAAAATTAGACATGTTCAGCAAGTTTTCGATGAATAGAAACTCAGGTCATGTCGTTGACCTGTAGCAACGTCCCTGCGGAACAAGCAGCCACTGGCATCTTCAGCAAGTTTTCATTTCCCCGATAATTTCACCTTTGCCCTCACCTCTGGGGTCAACCAATGACTCAATGGAGTTACGCTTGGTGTCAATCGCGAGACCTTGTAGCAGGCTATGCACTGGTATTTATATCACTTCTCTTGCGTGCCTGGTGCAGAATCGCCAGGGGTATCACACTCGTAAGATCCCTAAGTCCAGTGGGGTAACGAGTTTTCTAGGGTTGGAGGAGTTCAAAGGTGGACATTTCCCAATATATTGACGATGCTTGAGTCTAGAACAAGAAAATTAATATGGGAACGGAGATATTTATGTCGGTAGACATGGGGGGGGGGATGGGGGAGTTTGCGCATAATCACGATGCTTCCTCATTACGCTACTGCTTGAAGCTCCAATGAAGTGATTTCTAGTTACCAGATGAATTACCGACAACAGCTTACCATGCTGGCAATGTCGACAGAAAATTCATCTGACCTCTTGTTGGCTCGTTTACAACCTATCCACATATCGCTTAGTGCCGTCCGAATTGGCTCAGACGCGCTGATTTGGCTCGAGACCAGCACTGTGTCGGCAGCGTGCTGCCTGGTGCTTGGCGTGCTTGGTGTGGGACCACACTGAAGCCACCGTTCCGTTCTTTTCACTTCCACACACCTAATACTTAGCAATCGGTGAAGTGGCATAAAGACTAACTTGTCGGACTAAGCATCGGCAACGTTCACTCAGCTTGCAATTCCAGAGATCCCACGTGACATAAAAGCTGGTGCTTAAATATCGATGTATCCCCATCAGCGATTCAGGCTGTTCGATGCTGATGGTCCGATGTTTGTTTCAGCGAGTGCCACAACTCATCAGACCGCATCAAGGTCCGTGTGTGGGATGAAGACAACGACATCAAGTCGAAGCTGCGTCAAAAGCTAACCCGGGAGTCTGACGACTTTCTCGGCCAGACGATTATCGAGGTAAATAACGCTACATCAGCAGCTGTCAGCTGCGTTTTAGGTTGCTGGCGGTTGTATTTGTTTTGTCGCGCACGCTTGGAATCGAATTTAGATGTGCCCTGCATTGCGTAGTTGTCACATCATCCGTTTATCATTTTCTATTCATAGGGATTCATATTGATTGTTTCGTCTTTACTGTTTCCTTGTTTTAGCAACCATTCAGATCATCAATTGAGTTTCTCTTTGCTGCCGTCTCTGCACTACGCGATGCATTTCTGGTGTGATTAATCTTGTGTTTACCATAATAATTGGTCTGTTGTTGACTCAAACCAGATGAAAAAACTTCATCTTCATTTCGCTAGAGCTCGACTCCGTATTTCCTAGTAAAGCTCCATTCGTTCTTTTCTAATTCCTTTTGTTTATGTTGTCATCCGAAAGCCGTTGTTTTTCGGTATACTGCACGTCGAGAACATTGCAGGATGAATGGAATGGATTCAAGTTAATCCTTTATTTTTTTAACGTGAGCATTCATATTTTCCTCGACATCGTTACCACATGTAGGAGGAAGCACGGAGCATTGGCGCCTGCCCTGTGGTAAAACTTCCAGAAATATTTCAAATAGCGTATTAACCCTCATCAGGAGGATGGACGTTACCTCCTTGCGGTCATCAGATAAGATTAACAGGCATCGGGGCTCCAGGCGACAAGCTCGCTGAACAACAGACAGCAAGCTGCTTCCACTGGTTCAGGTTCTACTTCAAGGTTGTCCAACTGGTTTATTTGTGATTGAGATTACTGGTTTATTTGTGATTGAGATTAATGCACCAACAGGTATCTGGTCAGATGTTGAAGTCAGGGCATGGAATCACTACGCGGAATGAACACGAGTTTAACAAGTTGTAATGTAATCACACAATTACAAATAGAGTGTCTAAAACATTAACCCGCGCACGTCCGGGGGGGGGGCGGATATCTGCCCCCTCCCCTGCGGTTTTTCCTACTTTTCCGCCATACTAATCTGGTTAGCAAGGCCAAACCTCGCATGGCTGCTCAGTGGTCTTTTCCGCATATCCTCAGAAATTTTTGACCCTGGGTCATCTCAAGTCAGGTCACCAGGTCAGGCGAAGTGACCTAACGTCCCTCCGAGTTCTAGGTGGCATCACTCCCACAATAATTGGGCGATTGATTTCAAACTTGTATCACGTATGATCTTATCAGGGTCTATAATATGTATATCACGGTTTTTTCGTAGCGTTGACCTGAAGTCAGGTCGTGGCCATGGCTTACCCATTATAGGCCTATGGAAAAATATACAAATGTTTCCTGGTTACATATTTGCTCTCGGAATGACCTCAACCGTTATGGCGTGTAGTTGGAAGCTATTCGCAATGCTATCGCTGACATCTTTGCTCAGTGGTCCCACTAAGGTCAGCTGAGGTCACCTGAAATCACTAGCACATTTATGCGCATTATATCGCAATGCATTGAGCTAGATGGCTGAAATTACCGTCATTGTGCTTGTATCGCCAAGACGTGTCGATTGATATATTGCATGACCTCCCTACTCTACCCCATGACCTTGACCTGAAGTCATTGTTTCGGTGACCCATCTGTTGACCTGACCTTAAATTACACAGCGTATGTCGATAGCACATTTCAAGGGCTGTCGAATAGCATTTGCAGTTTGTTTCTATCTGTTACAGGTCCTGAGATATGTGCCAATATCTGAGGGTCCCACCCGATCTGGTCGAATTTGACATATGATGACCCAGCGACATAAATATTGACCTGAGCGAGAAAATGACCGAAATACTTGCGATAGAGCTTGTCACCAGCTATCCAAAACTTTTTTTCCGTTTGTCGCTACCTAGCATAGTTCTCGAGATCTTAGGGGGGGCAGACATCTGCCCCCCCCCCCCGGACATGCGAAGTTGGCGCGGACCGCCGGACGTGCGAGTGTTAATAAAACACACAGGCAATGCGATAAATATTTAGAAGATGAAGACAGTCCGACACTAGATACTACCATCGTGGCATATTTTTTTCACGACAAACATTCAGCACATTGGTTTCAGGGGAAAATTTAACAAAGACTTCCCACGTTCGGATTGCTCGCACACAAATATTGTTCACAACAGTATTCACCCTTCCAAAAGGAATACGAAGCAAAGATACACGAGTACGATGCGGTGCATTCAGAACGAAGTTTCCCATGATTTGCGCATCCATCGTTCAGCGTAGCACTTTATACAGAAGCGGAACGTCCACTGATGCCCGTCGCGGTCGCAGTGGCTGCATGCCATAAAGTCGCATTGGTCCCTGGCATCCTACATATGGTGGTTTTGGCTTGTGTTGCAAGCCAGCCACGTCAATAACTTGTGCTCCCCACGCTCTAATCTGACTAAATAGCCGTGTGATGCACCCAACCGAATAACGGAGTAGTACTCTAACGCAGATAGGACATACACTGCGAAAATATTCTTTGTTGACCTCAAACTTAGTTGGACTGGCGGCTGACTGGAATAGATCAAGAAGTCAAGTGCTCTATTACTTTTAGATGCCATTGAACTAATAGAATCTACAAAAATAAGATTTTGGTGAAGAATAATGTTAAAGTGGCGAATGCTTGTGACGTATTCCGAATGTGTCTGTACGCTTTGTGCCTGTGCTAATTCGGCTCAGGTTTAGAGGCTATGCGAACGACAACGCATTCGGGCACATTTAGTTTAGATTTCCAATCCGTCCAGCGGGTGGCTCAGTCAAAGTCAGTCTGCAACTCAATGACGTCACTAACGTTGCTAACTTTCCGAATGCTTTGAGATCGCCTACAAACATGAAGCAATGGGAGCTTCATGCTGTCCACGATAAGTAGTGCACGCATAAAATGAATAGAAAGAGTGATAGCATGCAGCTCTCTGGTGTCCCCGACCTGAAGCTTCCCAGTC
The DNA here is from genome assembly GCA_034440615.1 of Ashinkailepas kermadecensis. Classification (NCBI taxonomy): domain Eukaryota; kingdom Metazoa; phylum Arthropoda; class Thecostraca; family Neolepadidae; genus Ashinkailepas; species Ashinkailepas kermadecensis. The sequence continues at coordinate 110,970 of JAOTOM010003625.1, forward strand.
TGAGACACTTCCATTGACCACTTCTCCTTCCTTCCAAATGCCAACTCAGCCAAGAGAGTGTCTGGTAGGTAATACCATACATTTTGAAAAGTTAAAGAGTAGAAGATACTTGAAAAATCCGTGTAGACTGTATCCAACCGGGAATCGCAACGGAATTGCTTACCAAGGAAAAATAGAGAAGAGGCCAAATTTGTGGTGTACGATCCGCAAGGAACAAGGCCTTTCTGGTAAGAAGAATTGCGTGCCTGAGGGTGACTATTTATTTGCATGTAAATTACATTTTAAACACTTGCCCACAGCGAGAAAGGAAAGAATCTGATCTGTAAATATCAGGGAGCATTCTAGCGTCCTTCTTGAAGATCAAGACAATCTTTACCCTTCTCAAATCTCAAGAAAAATGTCAGTAAAGAAGGAAATGAGGAAAAGCTTGGACATTGGCACAGCCAGCTCTTTAGAGCGTTCAATTAGATGACGAACACTAAAGCGGTCTGGGCCGGGTGCCTAGTCTTCTGGTCAGCTGCGCAGTATCTTGACCATTGCAGTGAGACACACACTAGTATTGCTCATGTGTATTCTACGAGCCACAATAAGTTCGGAATGGCTGGTTACACTTGGTTCAGGAAATTTTGATTAAAATGTGTAATTTAGCACATTTACATCAAAGGTGCTGAATGACCCGAGTCATTCTGTCACAACAATGCCGCCAAACTGTCACAACACTGCTGTCAGACTGTCAAAATACTGATGTCAGACGGATACACAGAGGTGACCGCAGTCTGCTTAAAACATTTGACAAATGACAAGAAACGTTTCAGGCTTGCCACGAGATATCCAACTAAGCTTTCCAATTATTCTTTGCTGCTAACAGCCACATTTAAGCTCAGCTCGTTTAGCTGAAAGTGGCTGGTTATCGTCTTTCAACCCGATCCGCTACAAATCAGGACAGGGAATAGGAACAAATTACACTGTTGCAAAATTTCAGCAAAATTTCCCCACACGTCACAATTTATGGCACAAGCGATCTGGATGACACGTCATCTTCGCGCAACGTCTCGTTGGAGCTGAAGACGTCGCGGAACCAAGGACGACCTGATGGGCAGCGCAACATCATAGGTCGACACGTCGGCCGGCGCAACGTCACAAGTCGACATATGAGCCGGCGCAACGTCACAAGTCGACACATCAGCCGGCGCAACGTCACAAGTCGACACATCAGCCGGCGCAACGTCACAAGTCGATATATGAACCGGCGCAACGTCACAAGTCGACACATCGGCCGACGCAACGTCACAAGTCGACACATCGGTCGGCGCAACGTCACAAGTCGACACATCAGCCGGCGTAACGTCACAAGTCGACATATGAGCCGGCGCAACGTCACAAGTCGACACATCGGCCGGCGCAACGTCACAAGTCGACACATCAGCCGGCGCAACGTCACAAGTCGACACATCAGCCGGCGCAACGTTACAAGTCGACACATCAGCCGGCGCAACGTTACAAGTCGACACATCAGCAGGCGCAACGTTACAAGTCGACATATGAACCGGCGCAACGTCACAAGTCGACACATCGGCCGGCGCAACGTCACAAGTCGACACATCGGTCGGCGCAACGTTACAAGTCGACACATCAGGCAGCGCAATGTCACAAGTCGACACATCGACCGGCGCAACGTCACAAGTCGACACATCGACCGGCGCAACGTCACACATCAACGTCTGACGAAATTCCACCCTCGGAATAAGCAGAAATAGACATGTCACTTAGAGAACCGAGAGGTGGCGGAACACTGCTCTCCTGCCAACGCAAGCTCGCGCGTCGGCCCGACGACCGGAAGGGCGCGCGACAGCGCCGCGATCGATGCGACATCTCACGCCGACCAGACGAAGCTCCGCCGGAGGGGACGATCGGGCGCAGCGCCGTCCAAACGCTGCTGCTCGAGTTGTTCAATACGGTCTAGCATCAAATGCGTCGTGGACGAGCCATCGGCAACCCCCTCGCATCGCCGAAGCACCGCGTGGCTCGGCACTCTTCAAGCAGTGGCGTGGGTCCTTGGCAGTAGCGTGGATCCTTTCCAAGTGCAGCCGCCAAGTCAGTAATCCCAGACAAAACTGCCTCGGCATCGAGGTGTGCGCGAGGAAACGACATCGAGAACTGGTTGAAAAACAAGCTGTTGCTGGAATCCCCCGGAAAAGCCGCCTGAACCAGCGACTTAAACTTAATCACAACATCATTCAAGGAGCTGGTGCGCTGAGCACTTAATCGGATTTGTGCGTCCGCAAATGTAGTACACGAAAATGAAGCCCTCCAAGGGGCAAACGCAGGCTCCAGAAATGCTCTGCGATGGGCTGAGGAGCATCAGGCACATACCGAGCTGTGTCCGTCAAACAAAGCGGACGGCACGTCAACCCTCCAATCTCAACCGCTCACAAATGTCAAACAAATCGTCAACCGCTCACAAATGGTTTCAAAAGCATCATGGAAACTTTTGTGTTAGGATTTACTCGTGCATGTAGACGGTCCAACAGTGAGGCTACTCATTTTGCTAGCAACTGCCTCACGCGTATCCAAAACTACGCCCACTGCTTTCATGAACAATGGTTAGCCACGCCTTGCAAATACAACTGAGGACAACTGTTCAGACCAGATACACAGGAGACATAACTCACAAATCCAACGCTACCACCTAATCGTACCACGGTTTACGACGCTAATGTATCAAAATATTCGGCAGTTCAATACGGACAACATCAGAGGAGCCTATCATTACGATTCTGCCAGCTGACGCCAACGTCCGCAAGTGAATTCATCCGGCCCAGCCGACGCGTAGCTGTAGGGCCGCACCATGGTTCCATCTGCAGCACCAGCAGCGGCTCGTCGACAACCAGCGCAGGCAGCGGCTCGTCCACGACCAGCACCAGCAGCGGCTCGTCTACGACGATGCAGCAACAGCGGCGTGCCGGCCGCCCACCGCCTCTCGACGACAGGGCGTGTCAGTTCACAGACGAGTGGGCACACCACACCAGCGCACAGACGGGACGAGGGGCGCTCACGAATGATCAGCTCGACTACCCGTGACGGATGTAGCGTGATGATACACGGGTGAACAAACAGACGCTCAAGGAGGGGCAGCCTAACGGCCTGTGACACGGAAAGAGCAGCCATTGACGGACGGACGGAGCAACGGCGGCTTAGTGACGATGCAGTCATCAGACGTGGGCGTGGACGACAGCAGCATTGTCTTGACTCACCGCTGCCACCAAATGCGACCCCGCACGTGATGTGGGCCGGCCGTGGCATGCCGTGAGACGTCCGTGACCTTCTCCTCTGAATGATCAGACGGGTGGCGGCAGGTCAGCCCGCAAGGCTCGTCGAACCGAGGCAGCCGCCACCACACGTCACCTCCAAAAGGTCAGCTGGCTGACGGCCGGTCAGCCCGCCAGACCAGCCGAACCGCGGCCAACACCACCAACCGTCGCAACATCCTGCCACACATGCACTGACTCCCAGTCAGTTGTGCAAGACGTCGTCCGTGAATGGTGCCCTCTTGATACAGGCCCTTGTCGGTGCCCCTGTGGCATACCCTGCATAATGCCTGTGGTAATTATATGACGCTATGAACATAGTTCGGTACTTGACGTCGAGAGAAGGTCTATTTTCCTCTTTCCCTGAGATTTACGATCGTCGATGAATCGCTTAATATGCATCATAGTACACTCCACTCAGATGAGAGTCGTCAGCTCGTCAAAATATTCGTATTATGAAATTCATCGCAAACTAGACTGGAAACATCCGTATGGTTTCGGCATAGTCCATAGATCACCTGTGAACACGCATCGACAATAGCATCCATGCAGCGGCAACGAGAGTATCTTCATGCAATTGTATGGAACCAGGGAGGAGTTTTAAAACATCAACTAACGGTATTATCGAGTTGCTAGATTCTGAGTGAAATTGCCGCGATGCCTTGCTTAGTGTTCACTACTTTGGTCGATTCTCAAGGCACTAGGTTATATTGTTTCGTTCAAGTGACCATAAGTAATAGGGAATGTGTGTAAGCACCGTGAGCCTACCGCCCAAATTAGATTCGCTGATGCTGGAATTGGCTGGGCTTCCATTCCTTTTCATAAGTTTCCTTTTGGATACCGCACCACGACAGTGAGTGATCAGCTTCGTGTTTACAGCATTATGGGATTACGGCATGCATATGCTATCCCGGAATCTGATGACACTTCTCTGATCTTGTTAGCGGAAGGCCATAAGTTGAAAGCGCATGCGATCTCGGTCCTGAAGGCTGTTTTACTGTTATCGTGCATTAACGTACATTGCAACATAGAGCATTAAGTATGAAGAAGCATGTTTTTCATATCTGGCTTCCTATTTGGCAATATTGCCATTATTGCATTTTTTAATCACGTGAAAAAGCTGAATGTTCACCTCATGAGTACACCATTCATCATCTTCCTCTCCATAGCACTGACCACTGTTGCTTTAATCTGCATGCTGCGTAACATGCAGTGTATCCAAACAACGATTAGTCTCCATTCGACAGCTTGATTTCAGAGAATTTGGCCTGCCACTCTCGTGCACCTGTCAACAACGCAAACGAACACTCACCTCCCGTTACCCGTCTGCCTGCATCCATTCTCGTGCACCTGGCAATAATGCAGACGAACACCACCCTGCCATTACCCGTCCGCCTTAATCCATTCTTGTACACCTGGCAATAACGCAGACGAACACTCACCTGCCGTTACCCGTCTGCCTGCAGCCATAATCCGAGCGTGACCCATGGCGACGTGACCCATAGCGCTGGGAGAGGTGAGAGGTGGCCCTCAGTGCCTCTGAGAGGTGGGCTTCAGCACCCCGAGGTGCCAAGTTGGACCAGGGTCAGGTAGACTACAGGGCCGGGCCAGACCGGGGCCGACTGTGGTCGACCACAGCCCATTGGATGGGACCACAGCCGGTGGGATTCGCCCGGCACGGTAATGAATTACCCCCCCCCACCCCCAGGCCGAACACAATTGATGGATCCAGTTATCTCCGTGATTTATTGTCGCTGGTACAGGTGTGCCGAGGAAATCGTTCACAATCTGCCGACCATTGTGACAGGTGAAATTGCACAAATCACCAAAGGCGCTTTTCCCCGAACTATCGGCCGCTCGCCGTGCTGGCAATGTGTCTTGCTCTCGGTCCAGCCATGTGCCCTGGCCGTTACTCACACACTCGGCTGTGGTGGAACGAGAGCATGCATGCATGTACGTATGCGTGTCACATTTATTATCCGAAAAATCGCACCCGGCCTGCCGTTCAGCATAAGATACAGATATTTGCATGACGAGCACTAGACCGTGTCACTTTTGAATAAAAACAACTCTGAAAAGCAATGGAACAAAGTTCCGTTGCCATTTGGCATCAAAATGACATCCCATGCTATGTGGTTTAGATCTTACAATACTTTAACCCCAACCAAGTTGAAGTTGAGCGCAAAGATCGTTTTCGGTATTAAAGTATTCGTGTTGTGGTATCTCAAACGACTGTAAAAGGTACAAAATGGATCTGGTCGCATATGCGTGCCGCGAAATACAAACGATAACACTCAATCTTCGAGACTGATGCCAGAAATTATGTATTGGACTACAATATGAGGTTCAAATAGACCGATGCATCTGCGGGTGGCCCAAGAGTGAACACTGGCACGATAATTTTAAAAGGGAGCCTCTCAACATATCACGAGATGTTCGACATATCACGGTGTATTTTCACAGCGTCAATGTCTGTGCAAGCTGCGCAGTGTGGTCTGTGTAAGCTGCGCAGGTGGTGGTGTCCGGCGTGCACTGCCTTGGTATGGGACCGGGTGCCCAACACTCCGGGAGGGTAAGTGATCTGGGATGAACGCCGCCGGCGTGGCACACATTGCGTTATTGGGCGTAAACACCCACGCATTTGTTTATTGTCCATGATCTCCAACAATATTTTCTATGGGGGCAAAATTACAGACGCAGTCGACGCGCCCCAAAACCCAAATCCACCATCACCACGACTACGAACAATATTATCGGCCCTTTGCAGGAGAGTCGTTAACTGAAAAGGCTAAAGAGAGCAGTTGCCTTAATTAGGTGAAGGACTAGTAAGAATGTAGAGATGGCTAGACTGATTCAGGTGTGAGTGTTTGGCACAGCACAAACGTATCTAACCACCTGCTTCTTGAATGCTCTCAGCCAGTTCGCGAATATGCCTGCTCTTGGTGTCCTCGTTAAATATATGCTCTCTTCTCCTACTGATCTGATGAACAAGCCACAGATAATTTCTTCCAAACGTGCATATCGTACATGAAATGAAACAGGTGGCCTGTTTCTCCTGACGGGGACGCATAACCCGAAGTTCTGCACTGCAATAAAACCGATGAATCCGCCCTCCCGCATACAACGTTTCGCAAGAACATGATGTCCGTCTATGCGCAACGAGTGGACACAAACATCAGGCTAAAAAACGGAGGTTTTGATATTCCAGAGATTCAGGCCCAAGTGCGTCACTACAGTGCGTGGCCAACCACACTTGTGCCCTACCCTGTCTGTCCGGCCCAGGTTCGTCACCACAGTGTGTGGCCAGCCACACTTGTGCGCTACCCTGTCTGTCCGGCCCAGGTTCGTCACCACAGTGCGTGGCCAGCCACACTTGTGCGCTACCCTGTCTGTCCGGCCCAGGTTCGTCACCACAGTGCGTGGCCAGCCACACTTGTGCGCTACCCCGTCCGTCCGGGCCAGGTTCGTCACCACAGTGCGTGGCCAACCACACTTGTGCCCTACCCTGTCTGTCCGGCCCAGGTTCGTCACCACAGTGCGTGGCCAGCCACACTTGTGCGCTACCCTGTCTGTCCGGGCCAGGTTCGTCACCACAGTGCGTGGCCAGCCACACTTGTGCGCTACCCTGTCTGTCCGGGCCAGATGTGTCGTGGCTGCGCCTGCCCAGATGACAGAGCAGTACTCAAGGCGATACCTGATGTTCGCGTTATGTGCAGACGACAGCATTTTTTCGAAAACTTACTACCAGGGACTCCTGCCTGCATGGACGTAGTAAACAGCCCTGGCGCTCGGCTCGCACTTGGCATAGTCCTCTGCACATGCTGTGCGAATGTCAATTTACCGCACTTGCCTGTTCCATAAACAGCAGGCGATGGAAGCGTGGTGAATAACACTGATCCGGTACACGGACGGTGTATAACACTGAACGCGTCTTGGGAATTCCTGTTGTGAAATAATATTATGGTTCTTGGCTCAGGCGGATCAAAGTCAGCTCTGAAGAAGGAGGCATCTGTGCCAGGTATGTCCAATTCAATGGAATGGTTCATGGTAATTCGATAGTAGACAAGCCTGGACGTCCGCGAGGTTTCAGAACCTGTGAAGTTTTACGCATGTCTTCTGAACTGATTGGTGTACAAGCTGCTGCGGGCAGAGGTGGATCGAAGTTAAACAAATAAGTTGGCTAGTCCATTTTTTTGGTGTACCTGGTGTCGCCTATGACATAATTTTTTTCATTTGTGGATCAACATTCGGTATAATATTTCTCAAATAATTCTTGTATATGAAAAAATACTAGCTTGATTACAAAACGACCTTTGTTGGCCAAAGGTGTTTCTTCCCCTAATTTTGGTTACCCCGGTCTCTGGGTAGCCTATGATGTTGTTTTCATTGACCTTCATTCACCACAATTTAAAGCAATATTAGGTTGGAGTTGATTGAAAGCAAATGATCCCGAATGTCAGATATATGATCTATATTAAACAAAAATTAACATTATTTCAAAATTGTGTGCCTCCTGCATCTGCTGCTTTAAAAATTTCGACATTTTTCGTTCGTAAGGAAGTACTTAGCGATTCAGGCTTTCCAACTAGTTTATTTTTTTGTTGGTCGTCCATTGGTTAGCGAGAGCTCAAAGGGAGGGGGTGAATAAGCCCCCCTCAATAATCGAGTGACTTCTCATGCCTTACAACATAGGGTTGAAGTACGGCTCCCAAAGTTGCAATCAAAAACTCATGTATGCTTGACGCCGTCAATACCAACCAATCATTGCTGTTAGACGATTATTGACAGACAGAGCTGGCCTATATAATTGAAATATAGTGATATTAATCCTCAATTAATTATTCAATTATAATGATCCTATATAATATAATTCAATTCAATTCACTAGCAAAACAATTGTCATGCCTGCACTGAATAATCGAGTTTGGGATGGAATACTCAGCATGCCAATAATAATTGGATGTTTACTAAAGCCACCTGTCAGAACATTACATCCAACCGTATGTCACAGTGAGTGGTTCTCCGCCCCCCCCCATTCTTGTTGCGAGTAAATTAAATGCAACTTAATGGGAAAATGTAATGCAATTTAACAAGGGAAAAGCTGTCATGCAGCTTTTCACCGTGTGCCGCAGGTGTGAGGGCAATCCCCGACCACGTGCTGCACCCACTGGCATAGCGCCGGCGCCATTTCATTCGTGCCTGACTTTGATCAGTACCCGTCAGCGTGTCATGTCTTAGTAGGAGTTGTTCATCTTCATTTATCTGTTATTTATGCGAACATGGTGATCCGTGTGTGCCAGCATCGCAAATATTCCTATGTCGATTGCCATTAATAATGAAGGTAGCCGGGGGCTGCAGTGAGTGATTTTCGGGGAAAGTGGATGAGTCTTGTTGCTTGAGTCTTGTTTCTGATGATGTGAATGTATGTCGTACTGTGACTAGGCAGAAGTACAAACATCTGCGCCGCAGGCGACAAGTTTAGTTTTGAATTGCATGCAGTGTCCCAGGCAGAATGAGCGTATCAGCTAATACTATTGCAGCAAGGCAGCGTAGTTTGCGGTACCATTTGAGACAAGAAACTTCGAAAGTACGGCATAAAGCAGCAGAACGAAACTGAAACTCCGAGAAAGCGAATGCAAACGCTAAATTGTGCTTGGTGTCTTGAAAGCTCTTTTTTGCATATATATATTTCGGGATAACCCATGAAGGATTCATCAGCGTGACTACAAAATGACATACTGACATGCATACGTGGGAGACAGACAAAATTAAACAGCAATAAATACCTGTTATTTAGTTATATGGATATATTATGTATATATATATATATATATATTTATATATCCATATAACTAATTATTAGGTATTTATTGCTGTTTATTTTGTCTGTCTGTCTGTCAAAAATGAACAGCAATAAATACCTGATACTTAATTATATGGATATGTTATATATATATGTATATATATATATATATATATATATATATATATATATATATATATATATATATATATATATATATATATATATATATATATATATATATATGTGTGTGTGTGTGTGTGTGTGTGTGTGTATGTGTGTAATATATACCTGTAGAAGCATATGCATGGATATATACACGCCTGACACCGAGTTGTCTTGCAAGTTGGAATGCATCACCTGAACTTTAGTGCCCATGCTCTGTGCAAACAATGTACTGCCGGCTTCCGTCATGCAGTTTCACGAACTTGACAATCAGTCACGGTTAGCGTTGCATATTCTTGGCTAAAAGTACTTAGTTATTATATATAAAGTCGATGTATCTTTAGAGATTGTCGGCCAAGGATGGAAGTGAGATTTCGTCAATAGGAAGTAAAATCCGCTCGGTTACCTTGTTGACATCGGCTTCAGTTGAATATTTGGTCGAATATTCATGTTGAGCGTTTGAGAACAGGTCGCACTTAGTGGAGGAGAAGTTAGCTGATGGTGCACCACGCGCCATCTATTTTTCGAACTATTTAGAGTCAGGCTTAAGTTTTGTCGGCCGCAAATGTCTCAGCAGTTTTCATTAGCAATGGTGCAAGGGACGCTTCTAATTGTCAGGGGCTTGTCCCGTAATCAAGCTGCAATTGACGATGCCAAGCAAAGTGTGTGCAATGTTGATAACACGTGTTCGGCGAAGAGCAACACGGATCAGTGTCTGGTTGCTTGTAAAAAAAAACGTTGCCTGGAGCGGAATGGGGTACGTTTCGCGTCTCCTACCTATCTCCATAACCTCGGAGCAGATCGAGCTGATTCAAACTGTGACAGATGGCCCCGTGCCGGGCACGCTCGGGCTATGCAAATGGGATTCAAACTGGGCCAAATGGCCCCGTGCCGGGCACGTTCGGGCTATGCAAATGGGATTCTAACTGTGCCAAATGGCCCCGTGCCGGGCACGTTCGGGCTATGCCATTGTGATTTAAACTGTGACAGATGGCCCCGGGCCGGGTACGTTTCGGCTATGCAAATGTGATTCAAGCTGTGACAGATGGCCCCGTGCCGAGTACGTTTCGGCTATGCAAATGTGATTCAAGCTGTGCAGATGGCCCCGTGCCGGGTACGTACAGGCTATGCAAATGTGATTCTGGATAATAGATGACTCCGCAGGCCAGGCCAAATAAAGCAATTGGAATTTTTCCAAGGTTACGTGTCCACCAATTTATTTCGACAAACCACAAAATAATTGATGCCATTAAGACGGAAATCGATAACCCTGGATCTCACGAGTCTCATGGGCATACAAGATTGTCTTTTGGGGCGGTGATCGACGTGAAAGTTCAGCTGAAGTGAAAAATGGTTATTTTGCAAACGCCGTAATTTTTATCAACAACCAAGAGACGGATTGTGCTGAATTCGATGGCAATCGGCGATATGGGGATTGTGAGTCTGTTCAGGAAGTTGCGGTCTGAGTCTAGCACGTGTGTCTGCGGGCCAAATGAGCATTTCTTCGACTTGTATAACCAAGTATTATAAAAACACCTTCGAATTGTCTGTCCTACTCGGTGTAGCTATAACGCTTTCAAGAAGAGCATAACTTAGCACTTAGCAACTGCGTACCATGGAGTCATGGAACCAGCAGTCGCCATTCATGGCATCATGGAATCATGGAATCATGGAATCGTGGAACGTAGGACGTAGACGTAGACGTAGACGTAGACGACCCCAGACGTCGGACGAGCGAACGCAAGAGGCGGTCTATGGTTCTCCGCTCCAGGCACAGACGCCGGCACGATACAGAGACAGGAAACTCGTGGACTGACCGCGAACGCTGTTTTGAGATTCTGTAAAGAAATGCGCATTTTTCGTGGCCGTGGACGAATTTCAGAGATAAGTAATGCCTATTTCGGAAATTCTGAATAGGCATTTAAATGTAGGATGCATGCTCCATTGCATGCAGATGACCCCGATTATGGAAATGGTGCCTGCAATTTCTGCATGTGGGCATTGAAAAACAGCGTAATTGTGCCAAGGTTAGATGTAGTATTACATAAATTAGGCCATGCCGAGCATGGTGAACGTGTCTCAAACGTTAAACTGTTGAAAAACTAATAGCAACAATACAAGTAGCAGGCGCCACGCCCTGTCACAGCCCTTCTTGTTCCGCAGTCTTCCCTCTTAGTTTTCACCGCACACAACTATTCAGCTCTTCACTTTCTGTCGAACTGACTGGCCAGGCGGTCTGCTGGCTCGGGACGCGTACGTCACGTGAAATGACGTCAAAGCCACCAGCTGACCGCCGGCCGCCTGAGGTCGGGGGACCACCACCGACTGAGCTCCATCTAAATATATTTTTTATTAAAATAAAAATGTGCACGCGTCAAAGATAATATTGCGTTGAAAATTGCTAGAAAGCAAATTTAGTAGATCAGGTATATTGTCGAGTGCAGGAATGAATACTTGAAAGGCTGTAATAAGAAGTGATGAAGGTTTCCAAAAGGTCAGGTTGTTGATATTAATGTTGGTCGTATGTACACGAGGTATGCTCGTTCGGGCTTCACCCTCGCTCGCAATAATCGCAGCCATTCGGCTACATTTTGTAATTGTGCATTCTAAGTTACTAGACTCGGGCTTCTCTACGTTTTTCCTTGCGCCATTCTTATATCAGGCTTAGGTTTTTGAGTTTTCGCGTATTCATTAAGCGGCGCTGAGTATTTGCAGCAAGGTACACGAGTATCACCAGCTTGCGTGCTATTGCCAATCCCTTTAGAATGAGATATGACACTATAAGATTGGATTTAGTATATATTATGCTTGAGGCATGTGTGGTGTCATGCCGCACCCCACTTCATTTGAATGCATGAATATGTTTATTGCATATAGTGCATAAGGTCGCGAGGCGATCTGAATTCACCAAGAAGCTTATCAAAGCCATTCTAAATAAGATAAGACGCAATTCACTGAGCATCGCTCGTGACCAGCCAGCCAAGGCGTCTCGATGGCAACATGACAGCTGTACAGTCCTTCCGAAAATTATACCAGTAACTATGTTGACATCAATGCTGACGTCAGTGCTGGCTAGGCAGCGATCAAAATCACCCAGACTGACATTGAGGGTGTGCGAGGTGGCTTACCTGCTGTCGCTGATAGGCTTCAGTTACACCAAAGTGTGCAGACCTACCAGCGTTCGGTATTCTTAGACGTGTATGTCTGTGGCTATGGCGACGCAGCGCAGTTGGCTATGTCTGTAGCTATGGCGACGCAGCGCAGTTGGCTATGTCTGTGGCTATGGCGACGCAGCGCAGTTGGCTGTGTCTGTAGCTATGGCGACGCAGCTCAGTTGGCTATGTCTGTCGCTATGGCGACGCAGCGTAGTTGGCTATGTCTGTAGCTATGGCGACGCAGCTCAGTATGTTATGTCTGTAGCTATGGCGACGCAGCTCAGTATGCTATGCCTGTAGCTATGGCGACGCAGCTCAGTTGGCTATGTCTGTGGCTATGGCGACGCAGCGCAGTTGGCTATGTCTGTGGCTATGGCGACGCAGCGCAGTTGGCTATGTCTGTAGCTATGGCGACGCAGCTCAGTTGGCTATGTCTGTGGCTATGGCGACGCAGCGCAGTTGGCTATGTCTGTGGCTATGGCGACGCAGCGCAGTTGGCTATGTCTGTAGCTATGGCGACGCAGCGCAGTTGGCTATGTCTGTAGCTATGGCGACGCAGCGCAGTTGGCTATGTCTGTGGCTATGGCGACGCAGCGCAGTTGGCTATGTCTGTGGCCATGGCGACGCAGCTCAGTTGGCTATGTCTGTGGCTACGGCGACGCAGCGCAGCTGGCTATATCTGTAGCTATGGCGAAGCAGCGCAGTTGGCTATGCACGGTTGGCACGCTATCATGTGCACGTTCGAAGCTGTCGGCAGGGGCTAATTATGCCGATTTATGTTGCTTAATTAGCTCAGGAGTGGCAGTTGAAGCTGGTGGCGCGTCTGGATTCGTCAATTCAACACCGCACAGTGGCGCCGTATAACCGAAACTTGATGGAAACGGTGCCACCGATAAATGGGCTGCCATAGCCTTCAGGTAGGCATGCATACATACACACAGACATACATACCGGCATATATTATCTACACCAAATCGGCTCCAGGGCCGTACAAAAAAGTTAATCGGAACTACCCATGACTTTTTCAACCACAACACCCTAAGGCACATGACACTCCGCATGCAACAAAGGCTCAAACAACCCTAAGCACATCTCCCGTAGGCATATAAGGTTCATGTAATCCATGCATAAGGATGTCAGCAATTTCAAATAAGTCAAATATGTCGGAAGGCTGTTCCAACGCCTAATTATGATATTGGAGAAAGTGCACTAAGTAATTGCAGTGGACAGTGGTGCCACTCTGACTTTAATGAATGCCCTCTCGTGTTATGCCCGTCCATGGGCGCCAAATGACCCTGCAGTCGGCGCGCCCTTAAACCCAAATAATCAATCAATATGCCCGTCTTCATTAAGCACAAATAAATCAGGAATATCGATCTGGTATATGCTCTTCATCGTCTTAAAAACCTCCATTAAATCCCCTCTTAGCGTACGGTACCTGAGCGCAAGAATACTAAGAACCTGCAGTATCATATTGTAATCTGGATGACCCAGTCCGCCAACGAGTGTTGTCGCTCTCCGCTGTAAGCGTTCCAGTGAATCAATATGAACTCCACAAATGGACTCCAGCTTTGAATGCAATATTATAAATGCGGTGCAACAAAATATTGAATAATTTCTTACTATGGTCACTTTTGTGTTGTATATTTCCGTTGATAAAGTGTATCATTTTGAGCACCTTGGTTCTTGCGTCCCCACGTTGACTTTGTAATCATGACATGCAATTGCATCGAACTCTTGTTGGTGAATTGTTTGTAAAGTATTGCCTGTTCATGCATATCCGCATGAATCGTTTTTGTTGCTAAAATATGCGCATCCATGCATATTGCTTTCCATGAAAAAAAGCGTGCGGCATGTGCCAATTAACGAACGGCTCCAACAGCTTATCGAAATCATTTTATAGCATAAGAGTCGTCCTTACTTTAAATTGATACAAAAACCTTAATAGCATGAGCAAATGTATAGCTTTACTTTCTTGACCACGTCATAACCGCCTTACAATTACGATAACTAAGCCTGGGCTGAGGCCCAAACCTTGTGGTGTCTCACTGCATAACTTGTTCCAAGATGATTTTCACCGATTCAATATCGCCCTCAGTTCTCGTAACTTTAGCCAACATCCAATCCATCTCAGAACTTTATCACACATTTGACGTCTTTCTAACTACACAAGTAATCTCATGTGTGAAACGTCATCGAATGCTTTGCTGAAAACCAAATATGTACCATTTGCGAATTTCCTACATCTACCTGCTCGGCACATATTCCATGAATTCTTCTTTTTTTCGAACAAGATTTACCACTTCTGAAACAAGATTTACCACTTCTGAAACAAGATTTACAACAGTCAAAACACCTTTGTCTTACTTTGCACGCTTTGCTCTTGCCCGCATTCCGTCTGAGAAGAAAATCCCCCTCTCAGTTATTGCTCAGATTTAGCTGTTGTAGCAATGTCTGGTTCTTCAGTACGTATATAACTACGTTGCTGTCAAAATTTATGTCGAATGTTGTGTGCATTAGTAAGCATCTTCCCCTTAGCTTCGTGTAGCCTGTGTTTGAATTTGACGAACATGCGGTCAGGTACAATCCTCCAGTGACTTACCATGTCCATTACACTGTTTTAGTGTTTTCTTGTTTCAACGAACCTTACATATATGGAACAGAGGATGCGACACCTTTTCTGCTCAAATGAACACTGTCTAAGGCAAGCAAGTCAACCCCATGGACAAGCACATCACATAAGTCCAGAAACATTGCTGCTCTCTCCTGGCACAATCTTACCACTCACTCATTCGTCCCCAGCACTCTCGACATTCACCCATTCCCAACAGCACAGAAACCCGGATACAATATCCTCCTCCTGCTCCACGCCAGCTGCTGAATCAGCACCTTGCAAGCCTTGAATTCAGTCTCGAGGCGTTTGGTGCAATGTCGTTTACACCCGCATGGCACAGGACAATCGCCGTATCCCACGCCCGACACTCGCAATCGAGTCCCCCGCGTGCTCCACTGTGTCGGTTGCTCCTGCCCCTGGATTGTGCAGCCTGGTACACCTACTCCTCCTTTCCATTGAGGCAGCGAATTTGTTCCGTTGTTGAATAGGCGGTGTTGCCGGAGATGTACAGGGTCAGACTGATTTTTCCGCCACAGCGGTTCCCACCACAGCGATTCCCGCCACAGCGGTTCCCGCCACAGTGGTTCATTGATCCGTGTCAAACTCGCACCGTGATCCCACCTCTCTCATTTCTGGCCTGTCGCTGGGCTTCTGATATGTCTGGCCTGTCGCTGGGCTTCTGATATGTCTGGCCTGTCGCTGGGCTTCTGATATGTCTGACTTGTCGCTGAGCTTCTGATATGTCTGACTTGTCGCTGGGCTTCTGATATGTCTGGCCTGTCGCTGGGCTTCTGATATATCTGACTTGTCGCTGGGCTTCTGATATGTCTGGCCAGCCGCTGGGCTTCTGATATGTCTGGCCTGTCGCTGGGCTTCTGATATGTCTGGCCTGTCGCTGGGCTTCTGATTAACATTCGAATGTGTATGCTCACACTTGTTCTATGTGACTTACACACACTGTTGCAATGTCCCTGATATCTGGCCTATTTTTTTGGTTTCTCTTTATTCACCAGTTCCCTTGTTTCAGTCACTCCGTGAGATTATTGTGCAAATATTTTCAACTGTTTTTCCTATCTTTTTGGCAAGCTCAGACAACCGTTGAATTTAATCCCAAGTTTGGATTCAAATATCCGTAAGGGATATATAGGAACACCAACTGGTCGACAATTAATTCCACTCTCGGCTGCATTACCGTATTTGTTTTAACTTTCCTGTGGTAGGTACCGGCATTTTGCATTATAAATTAAATAATAAGATGAACCACTGTTGCTGGGCTGAGCACATGTGTACAACTGAAGTCCATCGCTGTTCAGTAGCTATCTAGGAATGTTTGGAGTGTGCCATACTTTAGAAATAGCAAGAGTGGCTAAAGCATGCATTGGTGATGAGTCATAGCGCAGATCAGATAATATCCGTGTTTAGAACAGCTTATTCGATAGACCAACCGGAATTGGACCAGGCCGGCACTGCCAAATTCCACGGCACCTGACATTTCCGTTGCACTCACGATGCCAATCCGCCTTTGTCATCTGTCGTGTTTTGTTACAGCGAGTCCGGTTACATTTGGGCCCTGAGCCATTCACTGATCATTACCACATCATTTGTAGCCTGCAAATGGTCTGCTGTACACTCCACGGATAAATTACGAGTATTCCTTGGCGGTCCAATTACCGGACGTAGGTCGCTGCAGCACTATGCGCGCAGCATGGTGCTGCACAGTGCGATCGAAAGGTGCATACTGCCAGCCATACGGTGCCAGCGACATTTGGCGATTGTTGCGACGATGTGTTGCTTTGGAACGCTGGGTCTGAACGAGGTTCATTTGACTCACAACAGCTGGAAATACTTCTTACAGCTTTATTAGGGACATATACCGGTTAACTGGAAGGCTCTCGGAGGGATTTATTTCTCTTGTTCTGTCATACCGACTCTCCCCTTTGTCATTCTTCCTTGCTCTTTTTACTCCCCTCCCTCTGTCTCTTCTCCACGCCATCTCCTTTATCTCCCTCTTCCGTCTCCTCCCCTCTCCTCCATCTCCTCTCTTCTCCACCTCGTCTCTTCTCCACCTCCCCTTCCCTTCTCCCCCCCTCTCTTCCACCTCCCCTCTCCTCCACCTCCCTCCCTCTCCATCATGCTCTCTCTCTCTCTCTCTTATTCTGTCTCTTTTACTCTTGCCTCTCATTCTGTTTCTCTCCCTCTTCTGTTTCTTTTGATGTTCCTTTTCCTCTCGCCTTCCCTCCCTATCTTGTCGAGTGCGAACTCCGACACTTGGCGTCGTGTCCAGCCCAGCCGAAATTGTTATTGATCCGAGCCGTCCCCACGGAAATGACTTCGCTTTGACGGACAACTGTGACGGACGTGTTTTGACAGAGACGCTCTAACTGAGACGTCCTGAAGGATGGGATTTAGCAGAGACGTCTCCACTGAGATGCTGAGATGCCCCACTCGCCGCCGGCGCCCGCAGGGGTCGGCCGTGTGACCTGCCGACCTGGCTAGGTCGCTGCGTGAGAAGCGGCAGAATGCATCCGCCCGGCCACCCGCTCATCCCATGCGCCATGATCGGGCGGTCGTCGGACGTCTGGTCGTGGCCGCGTCAGGTCGAGCACGTGCCAGTTCAGTGACGGACTGCTCGCCTGTCGGCAGCCGGTGTCAGGGGTCAGGTCCCGCGAGGGCGAGCGGTGCCGACACCGTGTGGTGCGTCTACTGAGCTCGAGACCACTCGTGCCGTTCTCGACCAGATCTGTAGTCGTAAACCACTTAGGCATGCCGACTGCTTAGCTTCGGTTGTTAATTGGAAGTGCGTCCCAGTCGGGAACAAGTTTGGAACGTGGAAGGAATCCTGCTAACGATTTCCGCTTCGTCGGCTGCATCCTGAGGAATCTCCGCTCGGCGATAGAACGACTTCGTTTGATGTTTTGTTTGTGTGTTTTTTTCGCACCGTCTTGCTTGTTTGACTTGGAATTCATTCCGGACATGGTAAGAGCCGTGCCGTGTAAACCGAGGATAGCCAAGTCGGTCCACCACGTGCGTGACTCCTACAAATGTAGAGCTGTACTCAAGCGGGGCATAGTATTCAGGAGACGCGCGCGCTCCATGGCTCAGTTTTCGGAACGTTTTCCTCCACGCCATCACAAGACAAGTTGCGCGTCGCCGCAT
Source organism: Ashinkailepas kermadecensis (assembly GCA_034440615.1). Classification (NCBI taxonomy): domain Eukaryota; kingdom Metazoa; phylum Arthropoda; class Thecostraca; family Neolepadidae; genus Ashinkailepas; species Ashinkailepas kermadecensis. The sequence goes on from JAOTOM010003625.1 coordinate 129,171, forward strand.
TCGCCGCAGTCGCCGCATTAGGTGCGCCGCATTCGCCAGCGTTTTGTCCTCGAATGAGGACGAAATGCGATCAGAACATGATGGGCTGGAAACCGGCTCGAGAAGTTCGTGGCCGGGGCAATGGGCAGCCAAGCATGTGATTGCCAGCATTGATAGGGGAGATGGGTAGCCGAGGATGCATTATATTTTATTATTCCAAGAATTGGGCTGGGATCGGGTAGCTCGTCAGGCTGCAATATTAAAGTCGTAAAACTTGGGGAGGTACATAAAACTACACCACTGGACAAAGACCGAGCCTTTTGCGGGGTACTTATGCCGAATTCCGTGAATATAACGAGGACTTACTTGCTGATTTACTTTTTGATTAATGTCGGTGATCCAGCCGATAAATATTCAGAAGAGGTCATCTTGGCCAACTATGGGTCATGTTTAGGTCAAGTAAAAGTGGCCCGGAACGATCGGGATCACCTATGGCAATAAATGTCACACACAACATGTCACACTCTCACTTGTGTTCACCGGTGGCTCCGCCTCCATCCCGGACTGATTTCCGCCAACTCAGAATGTTACATTCAGACCTGCAGTACTTGCATTCCGTGTGGCACCTTTATAGCCGATTTTCCCCTTGGAGTGAGGTGAGGCTATCGCGTGACGAGTCACGACCACCGACAACTCACGTGACGGCCGGGTGAGGGAGTGGCGTCACAAACACCCCGACACGGCTACTGACAGCCGTCCGGCCCGCCGCCGAGTGTCCAGGTCCACACCGGGCGTTGGCACACAGCCGTCCGGCCCGCCGCCGAGTGTCCAGGTCCACACCGGACGTTGGCACGCAGCCGTCCGGCCCGCCGCCGAGTGTCCAGGTCCACACCAGACGTGTCGTCCGGCCCGCCGCCGAGTGTCCAGGTCCATACCAGACGTGCCGTCCGGCCCGCCGCCGAGTGTCCAGGTCCACACCGGACGTTGGCACGCAGCCGTCCGGCCCGCCGCCGAGTGTCCAGGTCCACACCAGACGTGTCGTCCGGCCCGCCGCCGAGTGTCCAGGTCCACACCGGACGTTGGCACGCAGCCGTCCGGCCCGCCGCCGAGTGTCCAGGTCCACACCAGACGTGCCGTCCGGCCCGCCGCCGAGTGTCCAGCTCCACACCGGACGTTGGCACACAGCCGTCCGGCCCGCCGCCGAGTGTCCAGGTCCACACCGGACGTTGGCACACAGCCGTCCGGCCCGCCGCCGAGTGTCCAGGTCCACACCGGACGTTGGCACGCAGCCGTCCGGCCCGCCGCCGAGTGTCCAGGTCCACACCAGACGTGCCGTCCGGCCCGCCGCCGAGTGTCCAGCTCCACACCGGACGTTGGCACACATCCGCGTCGGTTGGTCGGTCGCTATTTTCGCCAGCTCGGGCACCCACGATCGAGTGCAACAGTTGGACGGGAAAAATTACTGCTGCTCATAAATCGAGAACTTGGTGCCAATTACTATCCTGACTCTAGAAAAATTGAGGAAGGAATTTTCTGTATTTCCAAGTTTGCCACGCTCGGTTTATGACCCTTGTTTATAAGCCTATTGACAACTTCATATGCTTCAACGTAAGCCTATATGTGTAGGTTTATTGTCAAATGTACTGGCGCCTCCATACATTTTTGTGATCTTTGTAATCATATTTAGTGACTCGCCGTCTTGTGCAATGTACAAGGAAGCTTCGCACCGTGTACCATGGAACACCACGCAACACATTTCACATGAATGCGGTGCATCACGCCATATTACTGTCTCTCTTTTCTGTCTCTGTTCTATTCGGTTTGATCTCATTTGACCACATGTCTGTCTCATTATATTCTGAATTAATGCAAATTTGTTGTAGGTGTGACTTAGCATATGCATTCAAAATCCGCAACAGCCCGTATATATATTCTATTGAGTACGAAGCCAAAGAGACATGGTCACTGCGTGACCGTAACACGGTATTTTCCCCCTGTCACTCGATATGCGCCAGTCTGAAAATACTCCACGTGTTTGAAGAGGATCTAGCAGGCTGCCCGTACCTAGTGCGCTTGACTCAATTGCCACAAGTTACCCATGTCGAATTACCCGAGCATACTGGCCGCCGTGGCCGGGAGCTAATGGTGACGTTGGCGCGCTTCCCAGAGATTTGGTGACGGCCTCAGCTGGGTCGACCTCAGCCTCATCCTCAGCCACAGCCTCAGCCTCGACGGCCTCAGCATGTCGTGCATGTCTGATCATTGACCCATTGGCCCGACCATCCTTCAGAGGGCACGTTGCGCTGCATTGGTCTCCATTGGTCACCGACTACATGCAACGGGTCCTAATCGACTGCTGGATCTGTCGCGAAGCGCTGCCGCCTGACAGCCATCAATGTCGCTCGAGAACCAGCATTAGGCAGCTCGATGGCGCGCAAAAAACCGGCGTCGCCCGAGCAAATTAGCACTCTAAGTGATTGCCTGCACTCGGCACATCTGGGTGACGCCAAGGTTCCGATAGCGAGGAACCGTCTTTGGCTCAGATTAAGCCATGTGTTGCTCTTGCTATGATTGAGCTCCGGGAAGCTGTAAGCAGTCACTGGCACGTGGTGAGTTATGTCTAGAGCTATTTGTACTCGGCTGGATTGTGCCTCTGAGCTGTTGTCGGCCATCGTCAGCACGCCGAACTATCGTGCTAGCCTGAAAGTGGAGAAACTTGTACAAAGCCTCTCGCCTAAATACTATAGCGTTGATAATTTATGAAGTTACCAGCTACGTTATCCGGGAAGTTCGAGTGTGTCTTGGCAATTGCTGAATATTGTAAACTCAATCGCACAGTGGCCTTCTCCGAACCAGCGATGCATCAATGGTAATGGGATTCCCACGCAGGCTGCGCCGAGCATTCGGCTCCTCTAGTAATTCCTCCCCAACTCAATAACGTTCTCCCTCGGATATCTTCTGAGCCTGGCCATATATTTACATTTGAAAACAAGCCTCCTGCGAGCGTGGACTGCACTTCTGGCTGATGTCAACCCGTTTCTGCTGTAAAACAAACGTGTTCCTTATGTCAATAAAACATTTTTATCGTAGGTACAAATGCTTTGCCTGGCTGATGCCAGCGTTTTCCCGACATGAAGCGGATGCGTTTTGTGCTCCGGATGCTCCTGTGAATCTGTGCGTCCTGCATGCACTTATGTGAACTCCGCTATCGTTTGTGTGCTTGTGAGACACACAACTTGCAAAATGTCATGGCCTGCCACAAGAGCTCCATTGCCACTTGGCCTCGTGCGCCAACCCACACGTGTGTTGGCGGTCTGCAGCGAGTTGTCACCATCCAGCTGCACGCGAGCATTGGGCGGGGGCGTGACGCAGGCCTGCGCCTACCCTTGCAGGTGCGGACCCTCTCCGGCGAGATGGAGGTGTGGTACAACCTGGAGAAGCGCACGGACAAGTCTGCCGTGTCGGGCGCCATCAGACTGCACATCAGCGTCGAGATCAAGGGCGAGGAGAAGGTGAGACGACCGCGCGGGCTGTGTCTTCCCGGCTGTGTGGCCTGCCGTTGGTGCGCCAACCACGGCGCGCCAATGGCGTACACGAGGTATTCAGCCAGGGGCGGGGATGGCCGAGTGGTTAAGGTGCTGAGCTCTGGATACAAAGGTCCCGGGTTCAGCACTCGCACCGCTCGGGACATTTCCCAATCCCGCGGCCCATCGGCGAAACAGTGTGGGCGGCGCCACCAGCCGCGATTGTGCATAAGGTACGTCGTGATCCACCTAATAAACAACGAGGTATTCGGTCAGGTTGCAGTGCAATTCGTCACTGCCAGTGATATCCGAAGGCTTGAGCAAGACTATTACCCGGCCCGTTTTACGTTATGCTAGATTTGGCGGTTAACCGACACAGAGTTGAGACATCACCCGATCTGTGCCCACTCGGAATACATGTATCCTTTGTTGACTATGTTGTTTTCTAATGTCATTGCCAGCACATTGCGCTTACCGTTACGTTGTCCCGCAGGTGGCACCCTATCACGTGCAGTACACCTGTCTGCACGAGAATCTGTTCCACTACCTGTGCGAGCAAGAGTCGGGAAACGTGAGGCTGCCCCAGGCCAAAGGTCAGTACTGTGGACCCGTTCTCGACTTAACGATCACCGGAGGCGGCTTCGCCACCTGGGTGGGCACATGGTCACTGAGAGGCTTTCCAGGGAATGCCACCAGGGGTGTGGAAAATGCGCGCCAGCCGCTCAGCCAGACTTCAGTTCGATCAAAAGCACCATTCTTGCAGGGCAGAGGGCACTCTCGTTAGCTGCTCTTCAGCTCCGGGTTGGTGTCTGATTTGACTTGGACGAAGATGTGGACTGGATATTGGCCGCCAGACCTAGACTTCTGGTATTGATGCATTGCACAGAGAGGAAGAACCGGCCTGCTGAGTGCGGGTAGCATTAGGAAATATTCACGTAAAAAGGCATTTGAGGAATTGGATATAAATACAATCAGTATTTTCACAGGGAAAAATACGGTATTGAAACACAAAGTGACCAGTGACTTGTATTTTATAAACATCCTTGCGTCTTGGATTTTAAAGTAGATTCGCCTTTCGTGTTACCTTGGGCACCAAGCACGATGGTAGCAGCATTCGTGTGGGGCGGTGCAACTGTTAATTTGCATCCTTCGTCATTTCGGTGCTCGGGATTTCTTTGTTAGGCCGTGCTTGTCAGACTTGACAAACAAACGCAGATAGCGCTGTCCGTTGTCAGCTGCTGCCACGATTTAATATCGCCGAAGCACCACCACCGTCACTTCTATGTGAATGCATGGCACAAAGGGCCCGCCTCCCAGCCAGAAACGCAGACATAAATTAACCACACAAAACACCACGTGTTGCCACCTCGGAAATGAGGTTTGCGGCGATGGAAATAACGATGCAGGATATATTCATCACTGAATATCGCTGGAACGTCCGAAGCTAATACCTCCAAAGAAATACGCAATGCCATGAGGCAATCTTGTTCTCAAGCTCCCTTCCCTTGGAGCAGCCTGTGAGATGCGTGCTATTGAGCTTGGAGACCACGCGATCTACTGAGAGCCCAAAGCATGATTATTTTAGTGTCGTGGTAGGAGCTCAAATTCCAGCTTCGATAATTCATTTTCAGTACTAACTCTATATGGCCTTTCATGGACGTAAGTAAATGGCTCCCGTCTGACCAACTTCAGAATCGCTGACACAGGCTTGCCTGACACATCTCTTGGCGATCAGTGCCCTCAGAATGTCCCCGCATTGAGTGTTGCATGGTGCGATCATGCCTGATCCTCTTTTCATTTTGTTGCCTTAATAGCACTCTCCGCTTCTAGGGGTAAGCGTCACTGGCGTCACATGTAAATGTTTCGTCCTTTCTGACGTCATGGGTACCGTACATATCGGTCTCATAAGCGGCAAATTAACTAGCACGATATACCACAGATTTTACTTAATCGTTAATCGATGGTGGGTTATTGTTGCCATATTTCTGTGCGCGGGGATTACGTCCCTCAAATATAAAACGGTCCGATTATCTGACAACATGTTGCAGCCGATGTTCATGACGAAGTCCAGCCTTGTGTGTAAAAAATAACAATTGGGAGTCGTCAGAATTGTAACCAAAACGAATGAGCTAAAATTAGACCTTCTTGTGTCCTCTAAGAAGATCTTGGGCTTTTTATCAATTGCCATGTATAGGTGTTTCGTTCCTTCTGAAGTTCATTTTTTTCCGCTTGCCTATAGAAGATCGACAATCTATTACAATTGCGAACTTCAAGAAACAAACTGTTCACTGATCCTAGCTGCAAATTACTGCACCTTTATCTTGATTGATGCAATTCTGACAAGTCCCCAATTTTTATGCCGGTTACTGCTTTTTTGAAGCGTACTATCACTAACCACGGAGTATCTGATGTTGAACTCATCAGCCCTGACGTATATCACCATTCCGTACATCAAACAGCATCATGTCGGTTACATACGAATACATGGCTGACAGAATGCACAAACAATGGCGAGGAAATGTTGCCACGCTTCGGAGTGCTGGCTCAAACCGACCGGAAATGCCACTCGAAAAGAACCTCAACGAGCAGAATCTGCCCACCCCACAGTGCGGAAATGGAGCTCGTCTAGTTGAGAGAAACGATTTTCTCGACATCATCAGTTCAAAAATGAAAATGAAAATGATCAAATTGCATTGCAATCAATCAGCAAGAACCGATGAACATATTTCTGGTTTGTTGTTGTTTTCTTTTCCAGGAGAATAATTCCTCGTAACCCGGCATCATTAATGTTGCCACTCAGCCACAGTAGTGTAGCTGTCTGGCCCTCAGCCAGGCCAGCACACTGCTGACATTCTCCGACTCCAGCTCCAGCTAGCCTCATCGACACTACGCCCGCAAAATGTCTCGTGCTCCGCCATCAGTGGCGCTGTTAGAGTGGTCCGAGATCGGATCAGACGTAGGACGCGTCCTCGCCGCCACGAAGCCGGTGTCGTGGTGGCGAGGCGCGCACGCTCGGTGGCTCGCGACGACGATAAGAGTATCGACTGGGTCATCAGCTGGATCGTGGCGAAGGCACCACGCCGGGCGCGGCTGGTGCGGCTCACTGTCTCCCAGCGGGCTGGCCACCACACCGGGCGCGGTTGGTGCGGCTGGTGCGGCTCACTGTCTCCCAGCGGGCTGGCCACCACACCGGGCGCGGCTGGTGCGGCTGGTGCGGCTCACTGTATCCCAGCGGGCTGGCCACCACACCGGGCGCGGCTGGTGCGGCTCTCTGTCTCCCAGCGGGCTGGCCACCACACCGGGCGCGGCTGGTGCGGCTCTCTGTCTCCCAGCGGGCTGGCCACCACACCGGGCGCGGCTGGTGCGGCTCTCTGTCTCCCAGCGGGCTGGCCACCACACCGGGCGCGGCTGGTGCGGCTGGTGCGGCTCACTGTATCCCAGCGGGCTGGCCACCACACCGGGCGCGGCTGGTGCGGCTCTCTGTCTCCCAGCGGGCTGGCCACCACACCGGGCGCGGCTGGTGCGGCTCTCTGTCTCCCAGCGGGCTGGCCACCACACCGGGCGCGGCTGGTGCGGCTCACTGTCTCCCAGCGGGCTGGCCACCACACCGGGCGCGGCTGGTGCGGCTCACTGTCTCCCAGCGGGCTGGCCACCACACCAGGCGCGGCTGGTGCGGCTCACTGTCTCCCAGCGGGCTGGTCACCACACCGGGCGCGGCTGGTGCGGCTCACTGTCTCCCAGCGGGCTGGCCACCACACCAGGCGCGGCTGGTGCGGCTCACTGTCTCCCAGCGGGCTGGCCACCACACCGGGCGCGGCTGGTGCGGCTCACTGTCTCCCAGCGGGCTGGCCACCACACCGGGCGCGGCTGGTGCGGCTCTCTGTCTCCCAGCGGGCTGGCCACCACACCGGGCGCGGCTGGTGCGGCTCACTGTCTCCCAGCGGGCTGGCCACCACACCGGGCGCGGCTGGTGCGGCTCACTGTCTCCCAGCGGGCTGGCCACCACACCGGGCGCGCCTGGTGCGGCTCTCTGTCTCCCAGCGGGCTGGCCACCACACCGGGCGCGGCTGGTGCGGCTCTCTGTCTCCCAGCGGGCAGGCGGGCAGCGGGGAGGCAGCGATGGCATCGATGGAGTCTCACCACTCTATCGACCCACGCAGAGTCGCCAAGCCACCCGCCCATCAGCAGAACCGAGCCTATTCGAAACAGTGTACGGTATCTCAGCGGGAGTCCGGCTCGCGGCGGTGTTGTCACACCACCGACAGCGGACGCCGCACGGCTCTGTCCAATCTCGCGACGACACTGCAGCTCGCTGTTTTGACGACGGCCTCCACCCACAGAGCCGTGACTGGGTGACGAAATATCCAAGCCCATGAGCAAGCGCTTGCAACATGCTTTCGTCATTTGCGATATTTGAAACCGGTGGTCCTATGTGTTATCAATTCCCCCCGTTAGATTGGCATTCAGTGTTCAGTATATTACGGACAGGGCTGTTCAAGGTCACGTCGCCATGTGAATTTGGCAGCAAAGGGATCACTCAACAAGAACGTGCATATCGAACGGGCAGGACATTGGTTGGCTTCCCGGTGCAGATCCGGGCACAGTCATTCACCACAGTGGTAGCTGGCGCTGGCACATGTAAATGATGCACCACTGCCAACCACGGCCGACGCGGTGGTCCTGTTGTGCCGTTCCCTCCCAATCCCACGACTATGCGACAGCAAGGCGGCCGGGTGGTTCCGTTCCCTCCCAATCCCACGACTAGGCGACAGCAAAGCGGCCGGGTGGTTCCGTTCCCCTCCGCTCCCTCCCCCACCCCTCCCCACACGGACCGTGGCTGGTGCCGTCTGCAGGGGGCACCGCAGAATCAAACCGCGATTACCGGTGAGCATACGTTCGGCTGCCAGCCCGCAGATAGCGCCGCCGCATCCTGGAAACACGCGCGCCGATAACAACGCGACCGACAGCCCGGAAGCTGTCGGAATTTCCGGATAATGAGACCTGTCGTCCGCGAAGGATGAACGAACGCTGCAACACGCGCCGGCTGCTGTGCTGCGGAGTCTGAGAATGGCTCGTCGGCTGGCTGGTGGTCCCGCGCGTCCTGCCTTCACTGGCGGCTGCAGCCGGCCAGGCGTCTGGCTGGATAGGGGTTCAGCTGGACATGGAGGCAACTGGGAAGGGGTGCGACTGGGCAGCGGGCAGCTGGATAGGGGTGTAACTGGACAGGGTGCAGCTGGCCAGGAGTGCAGCTGGACAGTGGTGGAGCTGAACAGGGATGTAGCTAGGCAGGGTATGGCGGAGCAGGGTATAGCTGAGCAGGGTATAGCTGTTTTTTTTTTATAGGATGGGCACAGTTCAAATAGGTTCGTTATGGGCGCTGTATAACCAATGCAGTTGATGCGCCCAAAAACCCTAACAACTAACTAAGGGTATAGCTGGGCAGGGTATAGCTGGGTAGGGTGTAGCTGGGCAGGGTATAGCTGGGTAGGGTGTAGCTGGGCAGGGTATAGCTGGGTAGGGTGCAGCTGGGCAGGGTATAGCTGGGTAGGGTGCAGCTGGGCAGGGTATAGCTGGGTAGGATGTAGCTGGGCAGGGTATAGCTGGGTAGGGTGTAGCTGGGCAGGGTATAGCTGGGTAGGGTGTAGCTGGGCAGGGTATAGCTGGGTAGGGTGTAGCTGGGCAGGGTATAGCTGGGTAGGGTGTAGCTGGGCAGGGTATAGCTGGGTAGGGTGTAGCTGGGCAGGGTATAGCTGGGTAGGGTGCAGCTGGGCAGGGTATAGCTGGGTAGGATGTAGCTGGGCAGGGTATAGCTGGGTAGGGTGTAGCTGGGCAGGGTATAGCTGGGTAGGGTGTAGCTGGGCAGGGTATAGCTGGGTAGGGTGTAGCTGGGCAGCGTATAGCTGGGTAGGGTGTAGCTGGGCGGAGGTGTAGTCGGGTACAGATCCAGCTGGGTAGCGGTGCTGTTGACAAGTGGTGAAGGCTGTAATGGCAGTGTTAGGCTAATAGTTTTTGGTAAGACGTTAGATGTCGAAACGAATACTAACGAACGACACGAAACGAATCGTACAGCATGATGTTGAAATTAATCACGGACACGGTATCGCTTAAAATATCGTTCAAGTCCTGGAATCTCAATTTTGAACTCACAGCGTGCTTATATATGAATGCTTTTTTTCATTTATTTTGGGATACAACTAACATAGGAATACCAATATTAATGATGACGATAACAATGCCATACTGTCAACAAATGGTGTTGCATAACAGACCGCTTCATAATCCTTTTGCCTGAAATTGTGCTAAGAGGTGTCTGTGTCTCACAATCCGCAATGATGAGCATCATAATGATAATTATATGCAATATATTTATAAAGGCTATGCATGTGATCTTCATACACACACACACACACACACACACACACACACACACACACACACACACACACACACACACACACACACACACACACACATACACACACACACACACACACACACACATCAAGGAGCACAATGTCGAGACTTCTTTGGGAAAGGTGTCTTCTCAATATTCAGGAAGTGGATTATTCCACGGTATATTTCACCAAGAGCTTATCACCGGGGTAGGGATGTAGTTGAGCAGAGTGTATTCAAGCAGAGTGTAGTCAGGCAGGGTGTAGTCTGGCAGGGTGTAGTCTGCCAGGGTGTAGTCTGGCAGGGTGTAGTCTGGTAGGGTGTATTTGGGTAGGATGCATTTTGGTAGGGTGTATTTGGGTAGGGTGTATTTGGGTAGGGTATAGTCTGGTATGGTGTAATTGGGTAGGGTGTAGTCTGGCAGGGTGCAGTTGGGTAGGGTGTAGTTGGGCAGGGTGTAGTTGGATAGGGTGTAGTTGGGTAGGGTGTAGTTGGATAGGGTGTAGTTGGGTAGGGTGTAATCTGGTAGGGTGTAGTTGGGTAGGGTGTAGTCTGGCAGGGTGTAGTCTGGTATGATGTAGTTGGGTAGGGTGTAGTTGGGTAGGGTGTAATCTGGTATGATGTAGTTGGGTAGGGTGTAGTTGGGTAGGGTGTAATATAGTATGATGTAGCTGGGTAGGGTGTAGTTGGGTTGGGTGTAATCTGGTAGGGTGTAGTGGGGTAGGGTGTAGTCTGGCAGGGTGTAGTCTGGTATGATGTAGTTGGGTAGGGTGTAGTTGGGTAGGGTGTAATCTGGTATGATGTAGTTGGGTAGGGTGTAGTTGGGCAGGGTGTAGTCTGGTAGGGTGTAGTTGGGTAGGGTGTAATCTGGTATGATGTAGTTGGGTAGGCTGTAGATGGGTAGGGCGTAATCTGGTAGGGTGTAGTTGGGTAGGGTGTAGTTGGGTAGGGTGTAATCTGGTATGATGTAGTTGGATAGGGTGTAGTCTGGCAGGGTGTAGTCTGGCATGATGTAGTTGGGTAGGGTGTAGTCTGGCAGGGTGTAGTCTGGTATGATGTAGTTGGGTAGGGTGTAGTCTGGCAGGGTGTAGTCTGGTATGATGTAGTTGGGTAGGGTGTAATCTGGTATGATGTAGTTGGGTAGGGTGTAGTTGGGTAGGGTGTAGTCTGGCAGGGTGTAGTCTGGTATGATGTAGTTGGGTAGGGTGTAGTCGGCAAGTGTAGTCGGGCAGAGTGTAGTCGGGCAGGGTGTAATTAAGGTGTAGTTGGGGTGTAGTTGTATTGTGGTGGGGTGTAATCTGGTAGGGTGTAGATGGGTAGGGTATAGTCGGGCAGGATGCAGTCGGGAAGTTTAGTCTGTAGTCAGAACCTTGTCTGTAGTCTGAAGTGCAGTGCAGTACAGTCTGGGAAAATGGCAGTTGACCAGGGTATAGCACCAGCTGCGAGGCCAGGGGTGGTCGATCGAGCCCGACTGTTGGCACTCAGGGTAGCTGCAGTGATAGTATCCTCTCACGTGTAGGCGAAATATTGGGGAAAAACTATCAATACTTGGATGAATGTTAGATTAACCTTAGCATATAAACCTGTGCTTTTGACACGTACCACAATTAGTCATGGCTAAAGACAGTCCGCAAAGCCCCGAGTATCCATGTGCCACTGCCGATTACCATGTTGTCCTTTTCGGGTAACATCGCTAAGTTAATCGAATTAATAGCAAAGCAGCACGCGGCTTCACTGTCAAGTTCAACGAGTGCATGCATCCACCCAGAGTAAACCAGGCGTTGAATGAAGCAGGGAATTCGCGAAGAGTCCGCCATATTACGAGTACAGCGAGCTACGAGTTACGAGTACTTCTCGGGACCAACTAACCAGAGGAAATAGCTGTTTCAGACTAGACCTTCTCACACTGGCTGCCACTCACAGGTGACGACGGCTGGAAGGTGTACTTCGACGATCCGGCGCAGGAGATTGTGGACGAGTTCGCAATGAGATACGGCGTGGAGAGCATCTACGAGGCGATGACGTAAGTAATTAGTGACGCCATTCCAAGGTAAAATCAAAGCTTTGCCGTTCATAGTTGTGACTACAATCATCGAAGCGACACAAAAAGCATATAGCGGACACAACACATAGCATGAGACAAGTGCGATCCAGGTACAACTACTCCTACTCCTGCGATCCAGGTACAACTTATTTTTCCAGGTATCCTCCTTGCAATTTTAAAACGAGTCGCCATGCATAGCATCTGTTGTATTTGCCACTCATCAGGTTATCCTGGATTGCGCTGTGGTATTCCGGGGTGCACTGCCCTAGTCCAGTTTAAAGCTTAACCTAAGATTGATTCATGTGCGTCACCTGTTTAATGTTCATGATGGTGTTCTGTGTTTTGCTTCATACTGTCAGCAATGCTGTCCAAATTGTCTTTATTCACTACATAAAACAATTCCTAGCTTGACTGATCCATGTGATGGTGAGCCAGAATTCTTCGTCAATATAATTATTCGTACACAAATGAATTATCAGTCAAGTTTTTTAAACTTCCTTATCGAAGTAGTACTCAGCGTTTAAGGAATACCGAAACACCCACCACCACCCCGATGTTGATACCTAAGTAGCCAACTTTCTTCTTTTTCACTTCTGTCCGCGAATAGATATAGATGACACTGTTTGTCGCAACACAAGGTAGAGCAACACAGTGGCGCACATCGCCTGAGTTGGACAAACAGATATGAGGATATCAACACGACAGTGCTACTGATGTGTGCGTGCCATGTGATCCAGTGTAATACTCGATGGGTGAAGTTGCGAATCTCTTTGCATGTTGAGGTGCGGCATCTATTGCGATGGATGGTCGTTGGATGGGTGGCAATAGTTCGTATGGTGCTATACAAACTGCTCAAAGGGAATGTTCAGACTCATCTAGATAGGCACAATCTTTTAAGAGATACTCAACATGGATTTCGATCTGAGAGTGCTTGTTCAGCTAACCTACTGGAGTTCATGGAGTGCGTAACTAGAGAAGTAGACAATCAAAGCAGGGTAGATGTTGTGCACTTAGATTTAACAAAGCTTTTGATAAAGTTCCACACAGACGTCTAATTCATCAACTAGAGCAGCATGGGATTGACGGAAAAGTTATAGATTGGATTAAAGCATAATTAAGATGACGGACACAAAGGGAAGTGATAAATTGATGTAAATCTGAATGGAAGGATGTTCTGAGTGGAGTGTCACAAGGTTCAGTCCTAGGTCCACTTCTGTGAGTCATCTTTGTGAACAACATTGAGGTAGGACTGAGGAATAGGGTGTTCAAATTTACTGACGACATCAAGCTGGTAGGAATGACTAACAATAATGATCAATCTAGCAATATTCAACTAGACTTGGTGGACCTAAAGAAGTGAGCTGATCAACGGCAGATGTCTTTCCATGATGAAAAATGTACGGATATCTGGGTTTTGGAGGTGAGACTTTCAGGCATGTGCAATGGGAGGCAGAAGATGGATGTTATTGAAGGGGAAGAGACTTAGGTGTGTTAGTTGCAAATGACCTTAAAGCAGAAAATAATGTAACCCCGCTAGGAACGGTGAATTCAGAATGTTGGCGAAAATTAATAGCAGTGTGAAGCTTAAGAACAAGGAAGTCATAACAACTGTACTTAGCCTATGGGCGAGCGGACTTGGAATATTCTATACGGGCATGGAGCCCTTACTCAGAACGATATGTATATATATATATATATATATATATATATATATATATATATATATATATATATATATATATATACTAGAAAGAGTGTAGCGCGAAGCTACTATGCTCATCAGTGGACTAGTAGGTAACTTAGGATATGGAGAAAGCTTATTGCGTTCGATATGTTTACACTCAAGTAAAGAATATTTAGGGGTGATACGGTTTAAGTGTATCAAATCGTTGTAGGTTTAGATAAGGTTAATCTGAATAATGCTCTCCTGTTTAGAGTATCACATATTGATTATCAATTCAGGTTCGACAAGTCAAGGTGTAGGACAGTTAAGCGACAACAGGTTTTCAGTCACTGGTGGTTGATCAATTGAGTAGGCTGCCTGCTGATGTAGCGGGGAGTCACTCATTGAATGTAGTTAAAAAGGGGCCATTTTTAGATTGGGGAATCATGTTTTTGAGCTCCAATTAGTGGTGGATGTGGTGATATTTATGCTAGTAGGTGTATACGGTTCAAGCATCTTGAAGCAGGCATGGATAGAGTTGAAAATTATTGATGGGGCACTCGACCCTGCGTTATGTCCGATCCTGTTTGTATTACGCGGAATCGAGTGAATGGGACTAGAGAGGTATTGGTAGGTGTGTAGGATGTTGGTTGATAGTTTCATTGGAACATAGGATGTGGTATTGGTTGTGGTGCTGAGTATCCTTTTGTCCCGGCTTTACCCAGACGCGCCGCTGCGGCTCTTATTCAGTCTGTACACTTTATGATATTTTTGTCCCGGCTTTACCCAGACGCGCCCCTGCGGCTCTTATTCAGTCTGTACAGTCTGTATTATCTCTTATTCAGTCTTATTCAGTCTGTACAGTCTGTATTATCTCTTATTCAGTCTTATTCAGTCTGTACAGTCTGTATTATCTCTTATTCAGTCTTATTCAGTCTGTACACTTTATGATGTTCGGGATTCGCAGCAATGGAGAAGTAATAACTGATCGATGCCGTCCGTTCTCAGTCACTCGTTTCCATGTATCATGTTCGGTTCAATTCGGCTGAATGAGACGGTTTCAATGTTCGTGGCTTCGATCGCAGCGATATTCTTTATGCAATCGGACTGGCGCAGGTAGCCATGGTTCGCGGGCCAGTACCGTCGGCATGTGTGCATATCGTACAGATAGTTCAGACAGACTCGTATTTGCTTGTGGCAAATCAATGTAGAGAGATTAAAAGTCAACTTGATATTCACTGCCCGGGAAAGAATCAAAGTCATACAAATTGTAAAGCTACATTTGCGACGTTTCGACCATAGGTTTTAATTTTCATATGAACGTAGGATTTCATAGAAACATTACATTACTGCATTTCATAGGAACATGAACATTATTTCATAGAAACATAGGTTTAGGTTATTGTCAAGCCAGCACCAAGCCAAACCAGTACCGTCGGCAAGTGCGCATAGGACGGCCAGTGTAATCGGTTTAGAGTTCGCGATCGATGTGCGTGGCAATACACCATACTGTATGCGACCATACTGTATGCGACCATACTGTATGTGACAAGTATGGCTCGTCACAGGACACGTGTGTGACGACGGCTCGTCACAGAACACGCGTGTGACAAGTGTGACTCGTCGCAGAACACGCGTGTGACAAGTGTGGCTCGTCACAGAAAACGCGTGCGACAAGTGTAGCTCGTCACAGAACACGCGTGTGACAAGTGTGACTCGTCACAGAGCACATGTGTGACAAGCGTGGATCATCACAGAACACGCATGTGACAAGTATGACTCGTCACAGAACACGGGTGTGTGACGACGGCTCGTAACAGAGCACGCGTGTGACGAGCTGACCGGTGTTGTGTGTAGTCCACCATCGTGGCGTGCTGCTGAGCGCGTGTCACGATGTTGAGGACGAGCCGGGTCTCCTGCTTCCAGGTGCACGCGTGACGAGGTCGTCTACTTCCTCCGTCTGTGACGTTCATGTCGACTACTTGCCCGGCTGTTCCAACAAATTCAGTTAGAGTGCGTGCAAAGTTTGATGGCCGTCTTCAAGTCATTGTAATGTGATGGGTTTGAAGTCGACGGATGGAAGTTGGCTTGGAGTCTGGCCGATTTAACTGCAGACACCGAGTGTCACGGCGCTTCCTTCCGTCATTTTTGTGGGTGGTGCAATTCGGAAGTGTTAGCACTGAATGAGTATTTATAAATACATAAATATATAATATATATATATATATATATATATATATATATATATATATATATATATATATATATATATATATATATATATATATATATATATATATATATATATATATATATATATATATATATATATATATATATATATATACATATATATATATATGTATATATATGTCTGTATGTCATCGGGAAACGGATTGCATTTAGGTAGATTATTGGACCGAGTATTTCGTTGCGTCGCTTAACACTCACGGAGTGGTGGGCACGGAACAAAGATCATAATATTGCAATCGTTTTCACGAAGTTCTTCAGAACTCTTGGCAACATCTCTTTAGTTCCTTCTTGGATTTAGAACATGATTGTCAGCAATTTGGTTCACATAATTGAATAATGTCGCTTTTAGCACCCGAGTGCATTTTGATTATTATTTAGTTGACCTTGTACACACTTCGAATATTATTTAGTTTAATCGAGGAACGATTTGTAGATTTCTAGCATAGCTAGTGTCTTCGTGCCGAGCTGTCGTATGTCGATACGCGGTCATATATTCGGCTGTCGATAAGCTGTCGTATGTTCGGCTGTCGATAAGCGGTCGTATGGCTGGCTGTCGATAAGCTGTCGTATGGAAAGCTGTCGTATGGCAGGCTGTCGATAAGCTGTCGTATGTTCTGCTGTTGATAAGCGGTCGTATGGCTGGCTGTCGATAAGCTGTCGTATGGCAGGCTGTCGATAAGCTGTAGTATGTTCGGCTGTCGATAAGCTGTAGTGTGGCGGGAACATGTCGGAGAACCAGATTGCATCGCCACTGCAATTTATGTTGTCGGCCTTTAAGCAGGTTTGCCCATACAAGTGAAGTCAATGAGCCAACGTTCCCAGCACTCTGAATGTACGCTGGGGAGGGGGAGGGGGAGGGTCAACTAGTAAGCTTGGTATTCTTTGCTTCCTCAATCTATCCGGCTTTATTTTCGGTATCTTCACTTACAGATGACAAAGCCTGTAACTTGATGTCGCCAAATAACGTCACAGTAGAACCATGATCATGCCGTCAGTCTACCTGCGTAGGCACATGCGACTTTGGAATCCGTCTGGCAAGTTGCTTCAACTTTGCCTTGCCAAGTTGTTTGTTGATTACACTGCATGAGGTTTGTATTAGGAAAAAGTGGAGCCGATATCAGCTGTGTGCTATCAATTGAAGGGTACTGATTCTGAATTTGAAAACATTCGTTTCCGTCACGTCATGCTTTCTTGTGATATCTGCTCAAAATTTCGTACGACAACGACGGTGTGTATATATTGGCGGTTAGCGTGCGTAATGCTTCAAACATGATGAATAGCACAATTACATACACAATGAACAGTGAGCCACAAACTACAGCGTAGTTGTGTTTTTCGTTTTGCTTGCGTGATGCTTCAAGCTGATCGCGCGCCAGATATTAGCAGAAACCGGATGTGATAGTGGAACTCCATTTCCCTTTGTACCTGCTCGCTATTTCCGTAGTATCGCGATGAAATGTCTCTCCGCGTTCATCACTGACATCGGATGCGTTCTACGGAAAGAAGGATAGATGGGAATGCTGAAAATAAACCTTTGGTATCTTCGTCCATCGCTAGCTCAAAATCTGCATCGACTATGCGCGGACGGATTTGAGGGCCGAGTAATATGCGTTCTTTGATCTTAGCGTCACTTACTTTGGGGAATTTGCTTCGTGGACGTTGGTGCTCGGGCTTGACATGCTTCAGTGCTTTAGCAAACTATATCATTGGGCCCGTTGTATATGGAGTGGATCCAAGATGATATCCTGCTTTCCCGGTGGTGGAAGAAAACGTTCGAAACCGTCGTGTCAGTACAACCCGCGGTGGTAATACTGAACGCATGTAATGCTCCAACTTTACCCGGCTGCCCCACTTACACCATAAATGCATGTATTGTGTGTGGCCAGTTTACCTCCCATTGAGAATGGCAATCACTTTCAAATCCGAGCAAATGAGCCGTTGGTGTCCATCGTAGTCGGCGCGGTCTAGAATGGATGTCATATTTTCGCACGTCGCCCTTGGAATGGCTGCTAGAGCAATCGGAATAAACAGCATGATGTTGCCTTTGTGTAGCAGAACAGCTTTCATGATGTGGAAAGACGCGTCAATAAGCAAGGAATTTGTTCCCCCCCCCCCTCCCGGTATCAGCGAAACCGGCCTTCCAGCCACCAGAGGCGCACCTAGGCGGGTTTGAAAAATGCGGTCCTCGGAGCAAAACCGATTTCTCTCGCGAGGTTTGCCCTCTCCTATTGCAATTCCTATATCCGCTCTTTAAATAAAATGGATGGGTGATCCACGGACATGGGTAGCATTTTTGTCGAAAATCGTACCAAAATCTTGACCTGATATGGCACCTTTGCACAACGCTAGGCGTGACACGTCATTGGACGGACAAGATCCGAGGTTCTTAAAATTGGTGCTAAAATGGAGCTCTATAACAAATCTCCGCTTTTCTTGGTGTAGATGAACCAAGCAACCGTAAAAATTGCACAAGATGATACGAGCGTTGCAAGATGATAGATAGGTGCAAGTTGAGTCAAATCTTCCGCCGGGAAAGGCAGCCCAGTGTAGACGAAGTAAATCGAGCTTTTGAGTTCAAGCCATTGCTGAAGTACTTAAGTAGATAGGCGTATCCTGATTACTGAGCTGTGAAGGCGTAACTCACGCAGAGGTGAGATGAGGACACCCAGAGCAGCGAATCAGCCCGCCGCCACTCGCCCTTAACGACGGAACACAGCGCACTACGACCTCTTCCTGCCTGTGTCAGGCGTAGAATGCCGGACAAGCCTAAGGAGTGCTACACGTGTGTGGTTTCCACACAGGTAGGACGGCGATGGAAGCTGCACAGTTCATTATGTTCGTTGGGTCTGATTATGTGCGGACTTACATGTTGTTCGCGGCTACAACTGTGTGCGGGTGTGTGTCTAGACTGGCACCGGGTGGTCAGACGAATCACCAGGTCGTGCAATGCCCACCAATATGTCTTCCTGAGCTGTATTCTTCTATTTACGGGCCCGCTGAGTGTTTGCTGTTGTGGTCGTCCCGGATTGGCATCCTACGAGGCTCTGTGATGGCGAATCAGATCAGTAGTAGTATCCCGAACTAGCCACCGACCGAGCATTATTGTCTCATTCCGAAATCAAATTTATATGGCGATTATTATCTTCTCTCTTTGTACGCGTTTAGTTAGCCACCATCATTATGAAGTCATGCTTAAACATTGGAGACCGCAACAACCACTTCAAGTCTCCACCCACTGTTGATGCATTTTATTAGCAAAACCACAGTTATACCTAAACACCATTCCAATTGAAAACAAAAGACTGGAATTCTCTGAGTTAAGAAGTTAACACGTACAGCGAGATTGCCGTTACCATGTTTTTGTCCCAGTTGGAATAGGCCTGCGACGGTTGGTGTTGTATCCAAAGCGAGCGTTCTGTGTGTGTTTCATAAATATGTTTGTCTTGATGTCATCGGGAAGCCTCTCAAGAGGCACTTTTGCTGAAGTGCAGAGGGCGATAAGGCCATCTTCTGTCGTGGCCACTTTGGTTGTTTTTCCTGCCGGCTCTTCGCGGCAGAAGCCGCCGCGGAAACACCCCCGGACGAGCACGTGATCGCCATTGAGACAATGCCAGTCCATCAGTCGACGCCAAGTCACAGAGGAGAGCAATACCTCAGTAATATTCGGCTCATTTGGAATCCGCCACTTTCCCTGCTGTCAACTGAACAGCTGTAGCATTGTGTATCGGTACTGATACCGTTCTTTTTGTCCAAACACGAGATGGGAGTAGAGAGGCTCATTTTGTGGAGAGCTTCATATTGTTGTGGATAATCTCATCTTATTTGAATGAGACTCCCTCCCATCGCAGCCTAACAACACCCGCACAATCTTGGTTGTGTCACCTGAATTACTAACCAATGAGCATTGATGAAACCATCTATCGTCAGAGTTCTCAAATGCGGAGAGCAAGTTCCTGAGCAAATAGTTATTTGGCACTCGCGGTGAATGGAGTGGAGGTGCCAGGGATAAAGGAATAGAAAGATAAAGCACAACAGAATGTGTAGTTTGTTGTACTCTGTATTTCGTTTCTGAGGTGAAGTCGAAATACTTGTTTTGCCTGCGACAGTGGGAAACAATTTTAAGAACCGAAGCAGCTTCAAGAACCACTCAGGTTTCTGAGCATTTGAAGCGCTGTCACAATGTGTTACATTACTGGCTACAACTGCAATAACACTCATGCCTTGAAAATGTAAACAGAGTATGCTCAGAAAACGATTGCAGGTACAGGTGCATCCCGGGTACATCCCAACCGCCTTAGATATCTTCCTTGACCAACTTATTTCATTAAAGAACGCTTTGGCTATCGGGGAGGAGTCTGATTTCCATAGCACAATAAGTAGCGTCGTACTTCACTTATGAATTATTCAGAATGGTCGCCAGTGGGAAGCTATGACATCATTCGCCGAACCGATGGGCTGCATGGTGCTCTTCATCATTAGTAAATGTCCCCGAGGAGTCTGGCGCTTTACGGGGGAGATAATAAATGACAAAACGAAGACATGACAATTTTAAATGTACGCTGCATACTGCGATTTGTTGGAAGAGTGAATTGGTGCACTGTTTTCAGAGCTGTAGTGGAAAGACACAAACAAATGCCTAGAGTAGGCACTACCTTAAGAATCATGGGAGAGATGCGCTAACCGCTTTCTTTAGAAACGATTATTGCTTTACTTGACTAGCATGGGCAGAACATAAGCAGCTCGCACTGTGTCTTCAAGCACCTATGCCGAGACGTGTGATGGTTATCATTCACCGTTTGTCTGCAGACTCCCGCTGTGTGCCTACCGACTGCCTTCGCACGGGTGTGTTGTGATACCTGCCGTCCATCCACACACTCCCACTGACACTATCCACACACTCCCACTGTGTGCCTACCGACTGCCTTCGCACGGGTGTGCTGTGATACTTGCCGTCCATCCACACACTCCCACTGACACCATCCACACACTCCCACTGTGTGCCTACTGACTGCCTCCGCACGGGTGCGTTGTGACACCCACTGCCTATCTTCATACGGCCACTGCCAACACCCTGGGTGTGCTATAACACACACTCTTTATTCTCCACAGGCAAATGCACTGTCCCTTCAACGACTGCCTGTGCACAGTGCACGCACTGCACAACGGCGTTGTAACATCCATTCTCTAGTCTCCATGGACACCTTCACAGTCGCATTACCGACCGCCTTTGCACGTGTATGTTGTGTCACCGACTCTCTTTCTTCCACAGCCACTTCCACTGTCTCTCCACCAAGTACCTGTGTCCGGGCGTGCCTGCCGTGATGTCCACACTGCTGGCCAACATTAACGCCTACTACGCACACACCACGGCCAGCCCGAACGTCTCTGCCAGCGACCGCTTCGCCGCGTCCAACTTTGGGGTACGTTTTCCCGCCCGGGTCATCGGGTCAAGGCCACTCGGCCGGACGTACGAGGTTTCGGCAATGTCGGTCCGTGTCCGCCCACGTATCTGTCATCGGATTTATTGCCTGGAATCTGTTTGGTCAGGGCATGTTTCCTAAACGAAACACTCTTTGATTGATTAAGGCAGGCATCCGGAGAGAATTCGCTCAAAGCTTAAGGGCAGTGTGAACCCAGCGGATCTGGATGGACGTCGAAGCTTTGCGAAGCGACCTGGGCTGCATTATATGTATGGTGGTAGTGCTCGGAATATATATATATATATATATATATATATACTCGTAGTGCTCTGTCCCTGAGTGCTCTCAGTTTGTCCCACTGGTGACACTATTCCCTGCGGTGTTTTCTAGTGGACGCATGAAACCCGCATTGGGAGTGACATCACCCTCAGTCCCATGGTCAGGTCTAATTAACATGTTCAGACACATCTAATCACTGGTGACCGCCTCTGCAGAAAGAAAAGTTCGTCAAGCTGCTGGACCAGCTGCACAACTCGCTCCGAATCGACCTCAGCATGTACCGCAACAATTTTCCCGCCTCCTCGCCGGAGAAGCTGCAGGATCTGAAGTCGACGGTCGATCTGCTCACCAGCATCACCTTCTTCCGCATGAAGGTAGGCACAGTCAGCATTTGAGACTAGTAAGACTTCTGGCGGCTGGACGACACTGGGAGTAATGCCGCATCCAGCCATCGACCAGTGAGGGGCATCTAGTCGTACTGACACCTGCAGCACCTGAGGGATTTTGTCTGCAAGCTCGATGACACTGAGGGTGATGTCACATCCAGCCATACACCGGTGAGTGACGTCTAGTCGTACTGACACTTGCAGCACCCCTTCTGAGGGATTTCGTCTGGAAGCCGCATCCACTGCCGACTGCGGGGCCACTATCCGAGGAGACCAGATTCAGCTCAACTCCCCTCCCCCATCCCACCCCACGGTGTAATGATAAAACAACGGGGAATGGTCACTGACTGGGGGCATGGCCATGCCTACTAGGTGGGCACAGCCCACAGGTAGCATGTGAGACGAGCCCCTTCGTTTCTAGCTCACCAAATATTTGCATTTTTTGCTAAGCAGTTTGGGGAAGACGTGCAAGCCCTCACGCTACCACCCTCAAAGCTGGCTGTAAACACCCCCGGCGAACGTCCGCCTCGGTGCGACTCGAACCACCGCACCGCTGCTGCAGAGCCGGCAGGCCAACGACAATCAATGCCGCGCTGTTTGGCCGTCGGCGGGTGTCTGCCTGCCGACGGCGGGACCTGTTGAGCGGCGATACGGCCGGGGGGCCGGACCTGCCCGGCCGTGTGCCCAAGGCGCCACCACACAGCGTGTGATGTGGCCGTGGTGGCCGGTCACCGGCCGGTGGTCGGTCTGATGCGGCTGTTAGTTGGTTGGTTATTGGTTTCACGACACATCGACCGTTGAGTCATGTAGCGTCGCCGATATCTCACGCCGATTGGCCGCGGGCGAAGAGTAGCGACAGGTGAGGCTCGAACCCACAATCTTTCGATTGTGAGACGGGCAACTTACCCCTGGACTACTCGTCCCCCCGACCCGGCAGTGGTGCCCGACCACCGGTCGGTCTGACCCGGCAGTGGTGCCCGACCACCGGTCGGTCTGACCCGGCAGTGGTGCCCGACCACCGGTCGGTCTGACCCGGCAGTGGTGCCCGACCACCGGTCGGTCTGACCCGGCTGTGGTGCCCGACCACCGGTCGGTCTGACCCGGCAGTGGTGCCCGACCACCGGTCGGTCTGACCCGGCAGTGGTGTCCGGCCGCCGGTCGGTCTGACCCGGCAGTGGTGCCCGACCACCGGTCGGTCTGACCCGGCAGTGGTGTCCGGCCGCCGGTCGGGCTGACCCGGCAGTGGTGTCCGGCCGCCGGTCGGTCTGACCCGGCAGTGGTGTCCGGCCGCCGGTCGGGCTGACCCGGCAGTGGTGTCCGGCCGCCGGGTCGGGCTGACCCGGCAGTGGTGTCCGGCCGCCGGTCGGTCTGACCCACCCGGCTGCGGTGACCGTGCCCGGCCGACGGTCGGCGTGGGGCGATCGTGGTGCCGCCGCCTGGTCAGGGGTCCCCGCTGACCAGTCCGCACTATCGCTCGGCACATGCGCGCCGTGTCGCCAGCCGATCGCTGTGGATGGATACTCAGACATCAGATACTCAATCATCAGATACTCAGGCATCAGATACTCAGACATCAGATACTCAGGCATCAGATGCTCAGACATCCGATACTCGGAACATCAGATATTCAGGTATCAGATGCTCAGACATCAGATACTCAGACATCAGATACTCAGACATCAGATACTCAGACATCTGTGGGGCCTCTGTCCGTGCCAACATGGCTGCCCAGCCCAGCCCAAGCCGTCCCAGCCCGTCCCTGCCCAGGCCATCCCAACCTAACTCTGCCCAGCCCAACCCAACCCAACCCAGCCCAGCCCAACCCAGCCCAGCCCAGCCCAGCCCAGCCCAGCCCAGCCCAGCCCAGCCCAGCCCAGCCCAGCACAGCCCAGCACAGCTCAGCACAGCCCAGCACAGCCCAGCACAGCCCAGCACAGCCCAGCACAGCCCAGCACAGCCCAGCACAGCCCAGCACAGCCCAGCACAGCCCAGCACACCAGCCCAGCACAGCCCAGCACAGCCCAGCACAGCCCAGCACAGCCCAGCACAGCCCAGCACAGCCCAGCACAGCCCAGCACAGCCCAGCACAGCCCAGCCCAGCACAGCCCAGCACAGCCCAGCACAGCCCAGCACAGCCCAGCACAGCCCAGCACAGCCCAGCACAGCCCAGCACAGCCCAGCACAGCCCAGCACAGCCCAGCACAGCCCAGCACAGCCCAGCACAGCCCAGCACAGCCCAGCCCAGCACAGCCCAGCACAGCCCAGCACAGCCCAGCACAGCCCAGCACAGCCCAGCACAGCCCAGCACAGCCCAGCACAGCCCAGCACAGCCCAGCACAGCCCAGCACAGCCCAGCACAGCCCAGCCCAGCCCGTCCCAATCCAGCACACCCCAGCCTGGCAAAGTGAAGGCAACGAGTAAAGGCAATCGGTGGGAACAGGATGCTGACAATGGCACGCGACCTTTCCTATCAGCAGCCGAATGCCATAGCTGCATTCTATGGCCATCTGAGAAGGCGGTGGCATGTCGGGCGCCGGAAATTTGCCCGGATTTAATCAAGCTTGGCGAACATCACAATAAGGCTCCGATCAAGTTTCCTGAAACTTGGTCAATGCCAGACCACATGCCTCAACTGCGCAAACGTGCGCAATTCCTGGTGCCCATGTCCCTCTACGTTTCCGTGTACCAAAACGGTGGCTTCTTCATCACATTTGCAAAAATATAAGCGACACGGGTAGATCCTCGCATGCACCTGCGCCTACACCCATGCACCGACACCTTCACATGCACCTGTACCACAAATGCTCATATCAGCGTTTTCAGCTTCGGGCATGGTGGTGGGACAGTTTTGTGTAGACGAGGCAGGTACCCATAATTCATGAGCCGACGCTGGGCCGGTCTGCTATGCCCAGGTCCAGCTCGAGCCCGGTCAATATGTCACGAAGCCCGTCCAAAACATCGGACAGTCCAGCATGTTTCTTATGAATATATGACGGTACATACCACTGTGTTTTCTCCTTTTGAATGGAGGTATTATGCGCAATTGGCATTTACGATAAGTACGGATTATTATCCAATGTCTGTGATAAGTCCTCGCGTTCAACAATTATCTGGCAAATGTCATCAAACGTCTTCAGAAAATAGATTCGATCGGTTCAAAGCCTATGACACACACTAATGTTGCTATTAAATAATGATTTGTTGAAGTTTAAACTTAGACTTTATTTTTAATTAAAAAAGTCTGATGTTTAATTCGAATGTTTGTCGTTCAACCCGAACTATTAAATTAAATATCCAATTGCATTTCACACTTCACATGATCATTATAATAATTAGATGTTGAACATTTACCTCTACAATATCGCTCTGTCGTGATATTCTACTATGAGCTTGCAAAGCCTCGGTCAAACTCCCGCTATACACACCAAAGACCGGTCAGAACGCCAGTCGGTTTTGAACGAGCTTTCCGACCGGGCTTTCAGTGTCGGCATTTGCCGTTCCTTTCGTGCACCCACTGACTCTCAGATAGCTCGCTTCAGCGAATCTGCACACCGGGATGCATGTGCCATCAAACGAGACAGCTACTCTGGTGGGATATACTAAATCTACGACGCATGTCACCTGATGGAATCGGCCATGCAGGGGCGGATGCCGTCTGTGAACCCCATGACTCCGTATCCGGCACTCGTGAGCTGAGTGTAAGTGGACCGCTGGAGATCTACGAGCGAGGACCGAGCGGTGACCTGTCGGGTTACCGCCGCGGGCGGAATCTGTTGGCTCAGAGTGTGCTAAAGGTCAGCCTTGAGCAAGAACCATCCGTCACGCTCGAACGAGACTATCAACTGGCTGCTGCGCCGAAGTGTGTCATCTGGTCGCATGAATAGCATGACAAGTGGAACAATCGCTCCAGTGTGCGGCGCCCTCTTATCCCCACCGAATTCAGTATTATCCTCTTGACATATTTATTTGACCGGATCGATTTTATACTTTTCCCCCGGGATCATTCTCCACACGCACTGTAGCTTGCGTTGGACCTTTAATCAATGGAAAACGTCAAATAAAATGGTCCCGAAATATTCTTGGAAAAACCTTTTTCTTCATTGAAAAAGTAATGTTTTACATTCCCAGGGCAACTCTCCGCTGATATTAACATGCAAGGCAGGAAGATAACACCAAACATTTTTCTCGTTTGTGTGACGTGGGAACTTGAAAGGTCTGGATGATAGGACATTGATTGTTGAGTGCATTTATAGCAGTTGGTATGCTTTGCGAAAAATGTACATGGTGTATATGCAGCTTGATGAAGGACAATGCATTACAGGGAAAACGGATGGGTCCTTGCTGGATTAAATATCCTCTGGTGGCATATCAATCCAACGATGAGTTCCAGATGAAAGTTCAGTTGCCTTTCCTGGCATGTGTATGACGATAACTCTCCGTTTCTGACAGACACTGGCACTGGGTACGTACGTGTCGAGAATACAGAACGGTCTTTGGTATCCAATGATCTCTGTTGGTATCTCTGTCTTCTGCTCTCGGATCACGTGACACATACGGTTCGCCAAAAAGAACAACAGGTAGAAAGAACAGTCGCACATCGGCAGTTACTGTTTCGGCACTGGAAATGGATTGTGACTTGCCACCGGTATTGACACTTCAAGGCCGGAATCACTCGGTACCTGATTTGCACTGCCCTGTGTTGCCGTTTCGGTCGTTGCGGTTGCAGTTGCGGTCACGGGCGTATAACGATCGCGGTCCCTCTAATTCTGAACCAACGTACTCTGCCGACGGGCCTGTCTCTCTTGAAATCGTCTCGTGCCAGTAATATCCACGACTGAACTGATATACAGGCGCCTCTCATCTCTGGTCACAGAGAAACTGCACTTCTGCCGCAAAGATGCGCCTTTCCGGCGTGCAGACACACAGCGGACGGTCCGTGATCTCACACATGCTGCGGCAGCATGCTGTGCAAAATAGTTCGTCCCTTTGGAGCTTTTATTTGCGATCCTGAAACATATATCCTTTCTTCTTGTCTGCGACCGTTTCCCATTTAGACAGATTCCTGTGTTTTAGCTTATCACACAGGAACACTTTGCACACTATACACTAACACATTTAAACATTTTTTTTCGTCAACAGAAAGCTAGCACTCCAAGAAAATTTTTGGGAATATGTATTTCGATGCCTTTACATTGTTTAAAGGTCCAAAGCAAGCTGCTGTGTGTGGGGAATGCTCGCCGGAAAAAAAACGTAAACTTGATCCGGTCTTATATTTATCCAGCTTCCAGCAAAAGCCTTCATAATGTGTGCGGTATTTTATGGGTGTTAGGTGTCCGTGGATCTGTACTCGAATGCATGCCAGACAACAACAGCACTCACAGCCACCCGTAACGCTAATGGTAAGCACAGCTGGTCACAAGCCCAAGTGAAACTGCCCAAAGCCACCTCTGCGCGACCTCTCTGAATTACCTATCCCATTGATATGGTGGTGTGGCTCCGGTATGCACATGCCCTGAACTGCTGGACGTTGTTTTACCGGTTGGCAGAACTACCGACCCGTTGCCGGTTCAGCGATGAGTGATGACAGCACCACTATTTGCAGAGGCGTTCTTGCCAACAGGAGCGTCCCAGTCAATCGGCTGATGACTAACGACAGCACCTTCTTGAAAATGTGATTTATATGCAGAGTGGTAGCGAGGATCGATCATTTGCAGGCCCATGGACTGGTAGGTCATCGTCATTACATGGCATCATTTTGAGGAAATTACACTTCGGCGATGGTGAGAGGGGGAGGGTGAAATATCCACCCACTTACCCTCGTAGTCAGTGCTCATTCCATCAGCTTTGTTTACTTCACATTATAAATAATTAGTTTCTCCAGTTTTTTCCCTGCACGATATTGTCGGATATCCTTGTAAATTCAGCTTCGTAACAATTATCCAGTCGATACTCAGTTCTCAGTGCATACTCAGTTGGCGTGTATGCCATTTATCTATTTAACCCTACGTCTGGTGGACCAGCATCCAGCTTCGCTTGTGACCCATGTTTATTGGTCTGCAGGTTCAGGAGATCACACACCCACCGCGTGCCAGCACCGTGGTGCGCGACTGTGCCGAAGCGTGCCTCAAGTCCACCTACCAGTTCCTCTTCGAGAATTGCTACGATCTCTACAGCAGAGAGTTCCAGGTATTGGACCTGTTGGAGGTTCACATGGTGGATAATTTTTGTCCTGCGTGCTTACATTTCCAATAGTTGTAATGCATCTTCAAAATAACGTTGCATCATATCAAAATGGTGCTTCTATTAAAAGCACCTTTTTGTAGGCATTTGGAGGTGCCATATGAGGCTACAGAGGCCGATCCAAGGTGTGGTGGAGGAGAGAAAGCGATGGAGAAACGAGGTAGCGCGCCGAAGATGACCGAATTTGTGAAAAGCAACTGTAGTTATGTGCAATTTTCTTTAATTCTACACTATTTTATGGAGACAATATTGGTCTTAAATTGTCCTTATTTGTTGTTATTCTAACGCCAAGCATGTCGAAATTTGGTAATACTTAGGTGATTCGATCCAGGTACTTTGTCGCGTTTCAAAGCGGTTGCCCTCCCCTCTCCCTCCCTCCCCCCCGGTGATTGGCTGGATCAACTTTGGTGTGGAAATGTCCCTAACCGAATTTCCGGCGCTCCAGTAGTGCTCAGACGACAGGCACAATACTCTAAATAAGTATAATTTTATGCTAATTATATACCGGACAAGGCCTGAGATAGCCAGCATGAGTGTAATGGGATTGCTGATTAGATCGTTATATGGTGTATGCATGTAGAGAAGCAAGCGGAAATAAATTCGGAATGCTTAACCTGGTACAGTCGAACTTATCTTCGATACTAAATTTTGTTCACTGTTAAAGACGTAGTGGTTAAGAGCGCATCAAAAAGCACAGTAATAATTAATTAGATAGGAGATCACAGCATTGCAGGTGGATTCCAGGACACACTGATTACGACTGATGCCAGGACACAGTGATTACCTCTGATGACAGGGCACGCTGATTACCACTAATTCTAGGACACACTGACTACTTCTAATTCCAGGACACACTGATTACTACTGATGCCAGGACACGCTGATTACTACTGATGTCAGGACACGCTGATTACCACTGATGCCAGGACACACTGATTACCGCTGATTCCAGGACACACTGATTACTACTGATGCCAGGACACGCTGATTACCACTGATGCCAGGACACACTGATTGCCATAATACCATAATACACTTATTATCACTGATGCCAGGACACACTGATTGCCACTGATGCCAGGACACACTGATTACCGCTGATTCCAGGACACGCTGATCACTACTGATGCCAGGACACATTGATTACCGCTGATGCCAGGACACACTGATTACCGCTGATTCCAGGACACGCTGATCACTACTGATGCCAGTACACGTTGATTACCACTGATTCCAGGACACACTGATTACTACTGATGTCAGGACACGCTGATTACCACTGATGCCAGGAAACACTGACTACCGCTGATTCCAGGACACACTGATTACTACTGATGCCAGGACACGCTGATTGCCATGATACCATAATACACTGATTATCACTGATGCCAGGACACACTGATTACCATGATACCAGAACACACCGATTACACACTGATACCAGGACACGCTGATTACCACTGATACCAGGACACACTGATGCCAGGACGCACTGATTACTACTGACGCTAGGGCACACCAGTTGTCACTGATACCAGGATATGAGTACCACTCATACCAAGGCGCACTGATTACTACTGATGCCAGAACACACTGATTACCACTGATGTCAGGACACACTGATTACCACTGATACAAGGATACACTGAATCCACTGAAGCCAGGACACACTGATTACCACTGATACCAGGACATACTGATTACCACTGATACCAGGACACACTGATTTGATGTAGCATCAATGACTCGATATATTACAATGCCACATGTCCTGAGCGACTGGAGTGACTCCACTGCAGCATGGTCGCTGACCTCAGTGATTCCACTTCGACATGGTCTGTTGACCAGATCATGACTAGAGCAGACCAGATTCCAAACAGAAATGCAGTGGCAGCTACGGTAGCTAAATATATCCCAAGGTAAATCTGACCGGTGCAGTTTGCCGGACTGACTCCGAGCCCCGCCGACTTGGTGCGGGTAAGTGACTGATGCTGGCGGGTGGCAGTGCCGAGATGCTGGCTGAGTCGTGATTGGACGTGGTGCTCCGACAGACCCTGACCGACCCTGACCGACCCTGATCGATCCCGACCGCACTTTACCGACCCTGGTTGATGCTGACAGACCTTGGTGGACTTCGGCCGACTTTGGACCTTGGTTGATCTTGTTGGACCTTGGTGGACTTTGACTTAGCTTTGGTCAACTTCGGCCGACTTTGGACCTTGGTGGATCTTGTTGAACCTTGGTGAACTTTGACTTAGCTTTGGTCGACTTTGGGCGACACTGACCGACCCTGACATACTCTGGCGGACTTATATGACCCTGGCGGACTCTAACCGACCTTGACCGACTCTGACAGACTCTAACAGATCTGACCAACCTGACGGACTCTGACAGACACTGACCGACTCTGACGGACTCTGACCGAGCTGGCTAACTCTGACCGCCCCTGGCCGCCCCTGGCCGCCCTTGACCGACCCTGACAGACCTGACAGACTCTGATCGATTCTGACCGACTCTGACAGACTTCAACAGATCTGACCAACCCTGACCGACGCTGATCGACCCTGACCGACCCTGACCGACCCTGACCGATGTTGACCGACCCTAACCGACCCTGACCGACCCTGACCGACGTTGGCCGACCCTAAC
>JAOTOM010003625.1:165000-167500 GCA_034440615.1 Ashinkailepas kermadecensis
AAGGAGGGCTGAGCTTGGTTTATTCTCCGTAAAAGCCAACGCGTCAGTCGCTTCTGTTATTGCGTCGTTTGTCTGGCTAAAGGCACACACATACTGTGGCTGGAGATGCATGCACGGTCTGGCTGGAGGTACAGACGCGGTCTGGTTTGAGGTACAGACACGGTCTGGCTGGAGGTACAGACACGGTCTGGCTGGAGGTACAGACGCAGTCTGGTTGGAGGTACATACGCGGTCTGGTTGGAGGTACAGACGCGGTCTGGTTGAAGGTACAGACGCTGTCTGGTTGGAGGTACAGACGCAGTCTGGTTGGAGGTACAGACGCGGTCTGGCTGGAGGTACAGACGCGGTCTGGCTGGAGGTACAGACGCGGTCTGGTTGGAGGTACATACGCGGTCTGGTTGGAGGTACAGACGCGGTCTGGTTGAAGGTACAGACGCGGTCTGGTTGGAGGTACAGACGCGGCCTGGCTGGAGGTACAGACGCGGTCTGGCTGGAGGTACAGACGCGGTCTGGTTGGAGGTACATACGAGGCCTGGCTGGAGGTACAGACGCGGTCTGGCTGGAGGTACAGACGCGGTCTGGCTGGAGGTACAGACGCGGCCTGGCTGGAGGTACAGACGCGGTGGCGATATCGCGTGCCTGTCGACCTAGAGATGCAGAATTGTGTGGCCGTGGGAATCGAGTGCATGTTTTATCCTAGCTGGACAATTCCAAAGCCACGTGAGTCGCACATGTAGTGTTTGTAAGCCCAACTAGGTCTACCGGCGTGGTAATGCTTCCGAAACAGGTTATTCATCGAATTCCAATCTGGGACTTCTTCACCTGTTGGGAAATCACTTGGCTTCGCGGGTGTTCAAGTAACACCAAAGTTAATCAGTTGCTGGCTGTGCGGAGTAAGGCATGGTGTCCAATTGGACATAAGGGCAGGGCGCGCCTTTATTCACTCACAACACTATGTAGTGCAAATGAAGAAAAATATACGAGAATATGCAGAGATGATGAAATTCTTATGGAAAAGGACATTAAATTATTTATACCAGCAAAAAAAAACGGAACTAACTAACTAACGGACAAGCAGCAGCAAACATCGTGTGGGTGAAAATACATGCTCGCCAAATTTCATGCGACCCTGTCCTTACTAGTTGCAACCTCGCATCAATCGATTGCACATCAGTCCCAAGTCGGTAGGCGTGGCAACTTCCGCCAGATCCAAATAGGCAGCTGGTTCAAACGGTCCGAGTCTCTGAGACGCGGCGGCCTGCCGACCAGGCTTCAAATCGTGCCCGAATAGACGGTGATTGGAGACGCGCCGGCTGCCGTCGGCATGCGATTTGTCTGCACGTGCTGCAGTGTCGAAGTGTCGGCACGTGTTTCAATGCAGATCTGCCGACACGGCCGGCCACCGCGGGCGACCGATGACAGACGACAGATTTGCCGAGTTGTTTCCACTTTAAGAATGCTCTGGGAATCCTGTCCGACTCGCACCGTCAGTAATGACCGTGGTGTCCGTCGCCCCAGCAATGAACCCTGTCCGCGGAGTTCTGCAAGCGCCGGGAAATCTACGAATCCGGCTTAGCTATTATTGCGAACTCCATAATATCTCTGCCAAATTTGCATGGCGTCTGAGTGCACTAAGTTTGCATGGTATCTGAAGTGTACCATTTATCAACCTGGTGCGGCTACTATTTTCTCCGACTTACCATGTGGGAAGCAGCGCAATTGCTTGATTTATGCTTCATTATTTTGCAGCCGTATCCTGCCGCCACTGTTCGGGTTACCGCTGGTTATGAGTGAGCCCTTTGTGACATTAATCCAGACTGTGGCCGGGGAAACCCGGTCGTCACTTCTGCCGTGGCACATGTCTCATGACGTCCTCCGTCTTGGGCAGTTGTCGGCTTCGGTGATGTGGCACCAGTTCTCGCTGGACATCAAGTATGCGCTCGAAGACCACAGCCAGCACCGACTCTGCAAGTCGGCCGCCTACATGAATCTGCACTTCAAGGTGAGCTGCCACTTCCGTAAACCCCCATTTCGCTGCGAGTTGCCACCACTGCAGCTAAAAATCACAAAACACTGGCGTGTCGAATCTAAACGTGCAAAATGATACCGGCGAAAATGTGCAAATGCGAGAAATGCGTCTTGTTCACTACGTTTGCTGTGACTACTGCTGCACCTGTCTAACCGCATTATCTACTCCGGCTTGCCACTTGTGCGGTTATATCCACTTCGTGAATACTCTTCTATGCTAACCTGCACTTATTTAGTGTAAGATGCCGCCGTCCTTTCACCAACACTTATTGTGGGGCACTGGGCAGCATGAATACAAGAAATAATCATGGGAAGTAATCAAATCCTGATCACTGAAAGGCTATCCTCCTCGGGTTTTAATTCAGCCCGATGAATTATTGGCCTAACTTTATCCTGGTTCACGTACATCAATCCCATGGCGAACCGAGCTAATTTCTATCAATGTAATCGAATTCGTATGCCAGCACAGCCC